>PVKY010000001.1:30104-224191 GCA_004027775.1 Bradypus variegatus | reverse complement strand
CCACGGGACAGCAGGGACCTGGGGGCTACCAGGTGAGGCTGCCTGGGGATGAGATACTGAGCAAAGCCACTAGCTCCTCGGAGCCTCAGTTTCCTCATTTGGAAATGGGGTCTACACTGCTGCCTCAGAATCAAATGAGAAGGAGCTCACGAGAGTACCCAGCCCTGAGCCTGGACCCTGGGTGTTTCTTGCTACAGCAGGAATGATTATGACTATCATTGAGTATTATTAATAATTAATATGATATTACAATTATTATCACGCGTGCAGTCCCTCTGTGCCCCGTTTCCTGTAGGAGGTGAACATGTGCGACCTCAGGGCATCCTCATGGCACCCCTCTGAGTAAGTACCGCTCTTAGCCCCATTTTTTTTTCTTATTATAGAAGCTAGTTTTTTTTATTCAAGTAAATTCACATGACATAATTAATCACTCTGAAGTGACCAATTCAGTGGCATTTAGTAATTCACATTATTGTGCAACCACCACTTCTATCTCATCCCCCAATATTTTCATCACCCCAAAAGGAAACCCTGCACCCATTAGCAGTTGCTCCCTACCCCTCTACCCTGGCCCCGGGAAACCACCGGTCGACTCTGTCTCTACAGATTTTACCTTTCTGGATTTTCCATATAAATAGTCATAGAATCTGTGGTCCTTGGTGCCTGGCTTGTCTCCCTCAGCGTGATGTCTTCACGTTTCACCCAAGTTGGAACCTGTGTCGGACTTCACTCGTTTTGAGGCTGAATAATATTCCGTTGAAGGAACAGACCACATTTTGCTTCTGCAGTTCCTGGTGGACGGACACTTGGGCTGCTTCCCCCCGTTGGCTATCGGGAACAGCGAGGGCTGCTAAGGACTTGCATGGACATGCGTCTGTTTGAGGACCTGCTTTCAATTCTTTGGTGTATATTCCTAGCAATGGGATGGCCGTGTCATCTGATAGTTCCGTTTAACTTTTTGAGGAACTGCGGAATTGCTCTCCGCAGCAGCGGCACCCAGGGCTCCGACCTCTCCACCTCCTCGCCAGCACTGGTCATTAGCTGTCTTTTCGATCCCAGCCATCCTCGCGGTGTGAAGTGGGACCTCACAGGTTGTGGTTGGCATTTCCCTGATGGCTGGTGGTGTTGAGTCTTGGGACCATTTTACAGTTAAGAAAACTGATAAATATTTTGCCTATTTCCAAAGTTTATCCCTGTTTGGAGAATTCCACCCCCACTCACGAACTCAGCCCCCTGCTCTCCTCCCCACTCTCTGAAATGACAGTCTGCTTCTAGAATAGGTGTGAGGGTGGTCTTTTCCGACCTGGAGGGATGTGAGTTTTAAATTCCTGGATTCCCTCTTGGGGGTAGCAGGAAAGCCCTGGGCCCTTTGCAGGATGCTCTGGGCTCCGGCCGGCCAGTGAGAAGGAACTACTGGGGTTCCTCCCAGGCTCCAGGAAGAGGGGGCTTCTTCGGTTTCCCAAGTCTGGGAGGCCACAGCAGTGGGTGGGCCTGGCTTGCCGGGGCATGAGTGGCTGCCAGGAGTGGCAGGAAATCTCGGAGGACTTAGGACAGACTCGGAGGCCCAGGCAGCCTGAGGGAGGGATGAGCTGGGCTGCAGGGCTGTCCATGGCCCCAGCGAGCCCCAGGGTGGCTGTCCAGAGTGGGGCCTCTCGGCCATCCTGCAGAGGGAACAGCTCTGACTCATTTTCCCAAGGTTGACATCAGGCCAGCTTGCCAGGGTGCCCGGCCCTCAGGACCCACCCAGGCTGGGAGTCTTGGCAGCCCCAGCTCCCTCCTGGCTGGACCTCCAAGTCCCCGGCTCTGGGGTACTGGGGTCTGGAGGTACCCAGGAGCTGGGCCTTTGTGGCCTGTCCAGGGGGGTGTCTGAGGACGTCTGGGGAGCATGGGGGCACTTGGCTCAGGGGCTGCTGGAATCAGGCAGCTGTGGGCAGAGGGGGCCCAGGGTGGGGGGTAGGGGTGGGGTCTCAAAAGGAGCAGGTGGGTTAGAAGCTGGTGGGCTGTGGGCTGGAACCCCAGCTCCCATTACTGACTCTGTGGCCTGGGACAAAGTCTCCCACCTCCCTCTTTGGCAAAGTGGGGCTGCTGAGAGCACCCACCGGAGAGGCTGCTGGGGGACTGAGGACACTACCTCGGGGTGCTTCGGACATAGCTGCTACTATTATCATCATCGATGTTATTGCTTTCTTATCTTCTTCCCTCCGAGGATGATGAGAGGATCACGGTGGAAGGCTCGTTTCTTCTCGCTAAGCCCCTGCTACATACCAGGTCCCATGTTAGGAGCTTCCACAACATCATCCCCACTCGGCAGCCTCCTGGGAACGCTCTGCTCTTCCCCGTTCACGGACGAGAAGGGGTTGCTCTGAGAGGGGAAACGTGTCCTCTTTCTCTCCCCCTCCCTCTGTCCCCCTCTCTCCCCTCTCCCTCACTCATTCTGAGAACCAGACATTGCTCTCCATGCTAGGGAGATGATGGTGACCAAGGCAGTGTCCCTGTCCGCATGGAAATCAGGTTCTGAGTTGTCCCCGGCCACACGGCGAGTGTGGAAGGGCCGGAATTTGAATCAGTCAGTCTCTCGAAAACCCAGTGTTTTCCTCTTCTTTGTGTTCTGAGTCAGGAGAGACTGAGTGAGTTGACTGCAGGAGTTATTCATCAGTTCAGGAGAAACTACAGACAGCGAGGCTACAGGGAGACACAAAGGAAGGCAGAGCTGCAGCAGCTTTGTGTTCTTTTGGCCACAGTAGTGAGGTGCCAAGAGCCAGGGGGGCCGGCCGGCCTGAGCTTGGGTCTCCCAAAATGCTGAACCCCCGACTGTCCCACACCCAGCCTGGGCAAGGGGACCCCGCCTCCGGTTCTAGTATTTCATTGACGACAGCCAGGCAGCCATGACATAAATTAGAATCACGGGCACGGGAAGCATGGTCAGTGCTGCTTATGGGAAGGACCAGGGAGAGTTTGAGAAGGTTTGTGTCCTGGATGAAGACTGAGCCCATGAAACCCTGGGTAGGAGGCAGACCTGCCAGTTCTGACCTCGGCTGATGTTGTGTGGATAGTAAATCCTTTGGTTGCATCTCCATGTTGTCTCCTTCCCTTGGCTCCCCATGATCGCTGCCCGGAGGAGCTGGGGTGGGAGCTGGGGTGGGGCACGGCCGCGGCAGTTGGGTGCTGAGGCTGCTCTTGCCCAGGAAGGCTGGCTCAGGAGGGGTAACGGGAGAGGAACACAGAGTGAAGATGGTTTAATCCAATCTTCCCAAGCCGATTTCCAGGGACTTTCCCCCTTTCCTTATTTTTCTGACAAAACCCTTGGTAACCTCCGCCCTCACTGTACTTGTCAGGATGAGCTAGGCTACACTGCAGTGACAAATAACTCCGACGTCTCAGTGGCTTAGTACACCACAGGTTTCTGGCCCACCCCACCTGCCAGGTGCAGGACAGGACAGAGCCTCTTCTCGCTGTGTGCCTTCGGGGCCCCAGGCTGACAGAGTAGTGGCTGCTTCCCATGTTGCAGAAGCAAGCGGGAGCTCAGCAGCAGCTCACGCCTCCAGGTAAACGCTGTGGCCTGGAATGACACCTGTCATTTCAGCTCAGAACTCACCAGCTGGAACTAGTCCCCTGACCAGTGCAAGGCCAGAACTAGTCCCCAGACCGGTGCAACCACGTGGGGGCTGGCGTGCAGCCCAGCACATGCCCGGAGGAGGACAGCGGCCAGCACACTCGGGAAATGTGCAGAAGCCAAGCCCAGCATTTTGAAGTGCGGGGGTTAGTGACCATCCCGTGTGTGTGTTTGGGGCAGGGGGAGTGCAAGGAGGACCATCCAGGGAATCAGAAAGCGCTGTCTGCACTGACTTCCCCTGTGACGTCGGGCGAGTGCCTTAACGTCTCTGGGCTTCTCAGACTCCTGTCTGTAAGAGGGAGAATTGCGTCACCCTTCCTGGCCTCCGTCCCCTGCGTAGATGAGAACAAGGGAGATAAGGCCTGGGAAAATGCGCTGGAAACTAAAACGGGCTAGGCCAACACAGAGGTTAACAATAAAAGGAATGGCTAGCAGACTCCAGTGTGTCTTTAGAGATCTTTATTTTGGAATAATGGTGAATGTATGTTTAATTTTATAAGAAACTGCCAAACTGTCTTCCTTTTGTGTTCCCACTGCAAGGAAGTTCCTGCCAGTTTTTTGGAATTTGTCATTCTAATAGGCATATAGTGGTTCTCCTCGTGGTGTGAATTTGCGTTTCCTTAATGAAAAGTGAATTGAGCAACTTTTCATATGCTTATTTGCCATCCATGTATCTTCTTTGGTGAGAAGAATCTGTTCCCATCTTTTGCCTATTTTTAACTTGTTTTTTGGTTCTTTTGTTGTGAGTTTTATGTGTTCTTTATATATTCTGAATGCAAGTCCTTTATCAGAAATGTGATGTGCAAATATTTTCTCCCAGTCTGTGGCTCATCTTTTCATTCTTTTGTAAGCAGTTTTAGTTTTGAGGATGTGCATTCGATCAATTTTGTTCTTTTATGGATTGTCCTTTGGCTGTCATGTAAAAGTTATCACCAAGTACAAGGCCATGCAGATTTTATCCTATATTTTTTTCTAGAAAATCTGTTGTTTCACATTTTGCATTTAGGTTGATGACCCATTTTGAGTTCTTTCAGATAAGATGTGAGTGAGGTTAGTACTCATCATTTGTTGAAGAGACTGTCCCTTCCTCATTGAATTGCTTTACACCTTTGTCAAAAATCAGTTTGCTCTGTTTGTGAGGGCCCACTCAGGGCTCTCTGCTCTGCTTCACTGATCTCTTTCTGTTCTTTTTACAAATACCACACTGTTTTGATTACAGTAGCTTGAAACTGGGTAATATGAATCCTCCAAATTCTTCTTTTCCGGAATTGTTTTGGCTATTTTAATTCCTTTACCTTTCAATATAAATGTTGGAATCAGCTTGTCTCAATCTACAAAAAAGCTTCCTGGGAAATGGATTGGGGTTGCACTGAATCTACAGATAAAATTAGATGGGATAAACACCTTGACAATATTGGGTCTTCCAGTCCCTGACGTGTTATATCTCTTCATTTACTTAGATCTTCCGGGATTTCTTTCATCATTGTTTTCAGTTTGCAGCATACAGATACTGCACATATTTTACACATATTTATGACTAAGTATTTTTTGGGGGGATGCTATTGTAAATTGTATTATTTTTGTAATTTCAGATTCCAAATTTTCATTGGTAGTATAGACATAATTGACTTTTGTATCTTTATTTCGTGAACTGTGATCTTGCTAAGCTCACCTATTTGTTCTAGGAGCTTTTTGTAGACTCTGTGGGGTTTTCTAAATAGATAATCATGTCAACTGAAAACGAAGACAGTTGTATTTTTTCCTTTCCAATCCGTATGCCTTTGATTTCTATTTCTTGTTTTCCCGTCTGCTGCTGAGTAGGATGCTGGCAGGGGTGTAGGCCCCCATTCCCGGTCTCAGGGAACCCACACTCAGTCTCTCATTGTTGAGTGTGGGGTGAAATGCAGGTCCTTGGCAGATCCCTTTGTGAGGTAAGGAAGTGTCCTTGTATTCCTCATTTTCTGAGCACTTTTTGTCATGGACGGATGTTGAATTTTGTCAAAGGATTTTTCTGCATCTCTTGAGATGATTGTTTATATTTTTATTTAATCTGTTAATATAGTGAATTCCATTCACTGATTTTCAAACTTATTGGATTATTACTAATGGCTTCTAGGTCTTGCTGGCTGAGCAACTTTGGGTAAAAGATTTGATCTCTTTGGGTTTCGGGTTGGCCCATTTGCACATTGGGAGCTGGGTCAGATAACAGATTTCTGAAGTTCTTCCCGGTTTTGGTGATGGTGATGATGAGAAGGCTGACAAGTATCGTGCTTTTCCATGGTTTTGTCTTTATGCTGACAGCTGACCTAAAATTTACACTTTTTGAACACTTGTTTGCAGGCCCCAGGCTGGAGGCATCTTCTCATTTAATTCTTACACTAATATTATGAGATATGCATTATGATCTTCATTTGAGAGATGAGGAAACTAGAACACAGAGAGGTGAAGTAACTGTCCATGGCCACATGTGTGGCGAGTAGAGGATGCCAGCTTGTGAAATATAAAAGGCAGGCGGTGGAATGGGGAGTAGGCCTGCCCCAGTCCATGCGGTGGCTGTAGCCATACGTGGCTGTTGAACATCTGAAATGAGACTAATCTGAATTGAGTTGTGCTACATGTACAAAATAAGCTCTGAGCTTTGAAGACTGGGTACAAAAAATGTAACTTAGCTCACTGATAATTTTTTATATTGGTTGCATGTTGAAATGGTAATTTTTTAATATATTGGATTAAATAAAATATATTATGAAGATGAATTCCCCCCATTTATTTTTACTAATTTGAAATTACGCATGTGGCTCACACTTTCTTTCAGAAAACTGCAGCCTGTGGGCCACATGCAGCCCCGGCCGTTTTTGTAAACTAAGTTTTTTGGCCGTGTGTGCTTTTTCCGCGTGGCCTTTGGATGCTTTTGGCCTCAATGGCAGAGCTGAGGAGCTGTGGCAGAGACTGCTCCGGCCCTTTCCAGAACGAATTTGCTGACCCCTTCTCTAGGTCAGAGTTTGGAAGGCTGGACCCCAAATCTTGCCTCTGTGGATACTTCCTAGGTGATTTTAAATTTTCTTCTTTTTATGCCTCTGTGTTATCTACAGTTTCTGAAATGAAAAGATTACTTTTGATAATAAGGAAAATCATAGATGCTTTTTAATTACAAAATAGTGGATTATGGCATCTGGGAACAGAGAAACAGTGCCACGGGGCTGACCTGCAAATGCACAACCTGTGTTGAGTCCCTGATCCTGCTTCCCAGGAAGGTCTGGGGGTCCCCTGGAAGCTCCTGCACGGGAAGCCATTCAAATGCCCTTTTCTTTTCGGGGGGTTGTTTACACGGGCACGAGGAGGGAGGGGTGCAGGGGAGGCCAGTTTGTCAAAGGCTGGCCGGGCAGTGTGGGGGCTTGGGAAGTGAAGGCCATCTGGTTTGCGTTATGTTTATAAGGTTGATGGCAAATAAGGGTATTAGAGCTCATTTACTTATTTAGAGAAAAACGACTCAATCCCAGAAACGGATAGGGAAGGGGTGGTCTCCCACACCCTCCGCCTGCAGAGACATCCCACGGAAGAAGTGGCCTGGCCCCCGGAGGCCCACGGGCACAGACTGGCATCACATGTGGCCTGGGGTCTGAGCTGTGAATATGCCAGCACCCCACAACCCTCCTCCTGCCTCCTGCGGCGGCTGCCCACACCCCTGACCTCTCCCCACTGGGCCTTCAGCTCTCGGGACAGTTATGGAGCACGGGTAGCTACAGGGGAGGGTTACAGGTACGAAGGGGCAACCACATGGCACCATCTCTCTGGTCACACTCCCTCATCCAACAGAATGTTGCAGAAGAGCATGGCGGTGTCCAGGGTCTGGGCATTACAGTTTTGTGCTCCTGCGCCAGCTCCCATCTGTGCTGCCCGAAGCCCTGGGCCCCGACCCGTTCCCCCCGAGGGGCCAGAACAGCATCTTGGCGACTCCCTGGCCGGCCCTGAGGCACAGGTGCCACCCTCCAAGCTTCAGTTTCTGGAACGCTCGCACAGAAACAGGGCCTCCCTGTGTCTTGGCTTTACGGAGAGACTCTGGCTTTGGGATCAAACCAGCATGGGTTCAGATCCCAGCTGTGCCCCGCGCCACCATGAGGAGCTGCGTTTTCTTCATTGTGAGATGGGGACAGGGATGCCCAGGGGCAGGCCGATGGGGGAGTAGACGGGAGCATGTTGCTCACAGTGCTGGGGACAAAGCTGCAAGTGGCCGCCACACTGATGAGAGGGCAACCACGGGCAACAGGGTTTGTTAAGATGGATGGTGAGGGTGGTAGGGGTGAATTTCACCTGTGAGATGGGCAGGTAGCTGCAGGCTGTCAACTTTACAACCCAGCTGGAGATGCTCCAGAGCTTTCTCCTTTTTTTCCCCTTCATTACATATCAGGGTTTTGACATGGCTGATAATCAAACAGCATATTCTAGATTTACAAGACAGAATATCCTACTCCAGATTTTATCATTGTAATTTCAATGGTCCCTGTAGATCTGGTGGTTCCTAGTAAATACATCTTAGAATTCCTGTATCGCTCATCAGAGGAGTCAATCAGTCATTCAACCAATGGTTATTAAATACCACTGCCAAGCTCCATCCCGGAACTGAAGTTACAGCCATAAAGTTATTATAACCAATTTGTACCAAAATAAGAAAGAAAAAGGAAAGGATAAGAATCAAGAGCTAACAGATACAGAAATCGAAGACTTCGGCAAGGTCTATATGATAGTTTTCAACTCTGGTTTTATCCAAGAGTTGCTTGGGGAGGTTTGTAAAACATTCCCACATCAGCCCTACCACAACCAACTAAATCAGAATTTCTGGGACTGGAGTTGGGTCAGATAATTCTTATATTCCCAGGTGATTGGGTGCAGGGTTAACATTGAGATTCCCTGGCTTTTAATCGTGTGCCAATCACTAAGTAAAGGTGGCCCCCCGACCCAGCATCTCCTGGGAGTGTGTTAGGAATTCAGATTCTCAGGGCCCTCCGAGGTCTGTTGAATCAGTGACGGTGGGGGTGGGCCTGCAAGCTCTCTGGGGGGTACCGAGGCACACCCAAGTCCCAGAGCCTCTGCTCTAAGCCACACAACATGCCTGCCCTTGGCCCCGAGCTCCCAGCCTCATCCCAGCTGAGCTCGTGTTCCCCATGTCCGGGGCCGCTCCCTGAGGCTTGGGGGAGGCAAGGAGCTTGTCCCACACTCCAACTAGGTTTTCTAGGAGAGGCTTCCTGAGAAGCACTGGAATCCACGCCTGGGTTCCCGGGAAGGAGGGCAGGGAGGGATGAGTGGCGTCTGCCGTGGAAACGGTGGGGAGCTTCGGGTCTCTGGCCTCGAGGCTGCCTCCAGATTTAGGTCAAATTTTTCTTTCTACAACAGAAACCATCATTGTTGGCAAACTCGGCTAAGCTCACCTGGGGTCTTGTCTTCTTCTGTCCCCCACACTGAGGTTCTGCAGGCTCCTTTCTTTACAGTCTTAGCAAGAGAACCCCGTGTTCATTGCCACTTTCAATAAAGTGCAATGGACCAAGGTTCCAAAGGGCAGAGACAATGCCAGCAATTCAGCGATCCTCGCTGGAAAATGCCTTCTGCCTTGGTTCTCTTATGGCTGCAGCTAGCTGCTTGCTGCCAATTTTATCGTCCAGGTTACCTTTGTTTTGAATTCCTCCTTTCCTTTAAAATAAAAGTTCATTTTTGGTCTGATTAGAAAAGGAATATATCTTCATGACACGAAGTTGGTAAGATGCTAAACTCAAAGGCATAGGAATGAAAATCCTGTGAAATCCTGCCACCCAGGGGAATTCACTGCCGGAGTTCTCCTCCTTCGCTGTTCTGTTTTGCTCTCTTTCCACCACTCTTATATCTTATCTCATTTAATGGTCTTCCCAAGGAGGTCAAGGATATTTTTTCCTTTCTGAGCATGTAATCCTTTTAAGCCTACTAGAATTGTAGACAGACAAGGTGTAGACCCAGGCCCAGGAATTTCCTTGAGTCTAAGGAGACAGGCTCCCTGAGTTACCTACTGTCTGAACAAAGTTGATGACATGCAGCATTTTAATTTTATTCAATTTTACTGTTCACGTTTAAAAATTATCTTTATTTTGAAACAATGTCACACAGAAAAGTTGCAAGCAGAGTACAAAGAACTTGCAGGGTTTTTAATTGTCAACATTTCACCAGCTTGCTTCGTCCTTCTTTCTCCCTGCCCCCCTCTCCTTTTCCCGGAACCATCTGAGGGGACATTGTAGCTCTGAGGCTCCTTTATACCAAACACGGCGGCGTGTATTTCCTAGGAACAAAGCATTCTTTTTCATGACCACAGAATGATCATCAAAACCAAAACTCATGCAATAATATCATATAATCCACAGACCTTATTCATATTTTGTTAATTGTCTCAATCAAGTCTTTTTTAACCAAAAAAAAAAAGATATTTTCTGGCTCAGGATCCCGTCCCTGTCCTGCATTATATGACATTGCTCTTCATTCTCCTCTAATTGGGGACAGTCCCTCAGTCTTTCTTTGTCCGTCATGACCTGATTGCTTGGGAGCACACAGGACACTTCATTTGTCGAATGCCCTTCCCCGGGCTCCTGGCTTGTCTTCTTGGGCTCGGTGTTCGGGGCAGAACTGCCAGAGCTTCTGCTGGGTCTTCCTCCCGTGAGGACGATATGTCCCATCCCTAAGACGACTTCGAGAACCAGTGACTCGCTCAGCCAAGCTTGGCTGGGGGTGTCTGCCAGCCCCTCCCCGCGAAGTTTCCACTTCCCCGGTGTGATTGCCTCGTGGAGGCCCCCACCACCCCCCTCTGCCATGTTGGTGCCGATGGGGCTGACGTGACACAACCAGATGGTATGAAAAGGTTATTAATCACTTATCGGGGCTCTCTGGGGAGAGCAAGGCAGCTTCCCTGTGCTGGCCCCGAATGGCTTGAGGGCAGGGAGGGTGGTGCAGCCCCCAGTTTTACTGCGATTGGGGGGTGCAGCTGGGACGAGGCCCCCACACATGGGCAGGGGTTGTGTGCTTTGTGTTTAGCCACCAGCGCCGGGGAGGGGCTTTCTTTTTGGCTCACCTGGATATGGAGCCAGAAGGGAAGGGGGCGGGGGGTCTGAAAGCTGCCCCGTGGCCGGCCATGGAAGCTGGCACCAGCCTCCAGTTCAGGAATCAATAAGAATTTCATGGTGAGAGACTCTGAGATAAGCCAGTGTTGCCTTTCAGTGTAACGCATTTCGGACTGCATCATGATCGCGGCTCTCCTTCTCAACCCTCTTCTTTGCCTGGTCTTTAGCACCCGTGGGGAGAGTGGGGCTCGAGGCGTGGTGATGCCCGGAGACCACGATGATGTGAGCTCCCACTTCACAGGTGCCGCCTCTGCCTGGCACTGTGCCCAGGCCAAGACACAGCACAGCTCTCTGTACCCTGTACTGGGTGAGGGGCACTCCCACAAGGGAAACTGAGGCACATGGAGGGTAGGCGGAGGCTGGCTGCAAACTCAGGCATCTGATTCCTTTAACTTTACCCCAGCGCCTCGCAAACTTCAACGTGTCCCCACATCTCATCGAAATGCAGACTGTGATTCCATGGTCTGGGTGGGGCCTGAAGCTCTGCATTTCTAACCAGCTGCTGGCCCACGGACCCTACATTGAGTAGCCAGGGTCTACGCCATTTCCCGGGGAAAATCAAGGCGTTACATGGTGGCAACAGACGGAAAGGTCCAGGTGATGTGGTTCCTGGCTCTTCCCACAGGCTCTGCTGCCTTCTATCTCTGCAGCGAGGAAAGAGCTTCTCCTATCGGCTCAGTGTGGCCTCCCCAGGCCCCGACACCCCCACAGCCCCGACGAGATGCTCTGCTGCCCGTGCCTGCATCACCGGCCCATTCGCAGCCTCGTGCATGGCCTGATGCAGTCGCGTCCTGATTCCCACCGGCAGCCGGTACACAGCTCAAGGGCCGGCCTGCCCAGGCGTGGACGTGGCCACCCACTCGGCAGCTGGTGGCCGTTTCCAGGCGACTTGACCCCTGAGGCCCTCCACTTGCCCTCTGTTAAAGGGAGGAAATAGGGCACCCTCCTCAGTGGTGGGCGAGGGCTCTGGAAGAGCTCGTCAGGCTGCTTCGTGGGCTCTGAAGGGGAGGGCCGGCGACGGCTCCCAGGTGAGTGGATTGAGTCAGTGGAGACAGGTGGGAGCCACCTCCCATTCCAGGGGGCCCAGGAAGCAGGGAGATGCTGAGGGTTCTGACCTGAGACTAGGATAAAAAGACAGACTGTCTCCTTCCCACACCCACATTCTCCTTCTTGCCCCTCTTCTCTCTCTTTCACCCACACATTTCTCTCCTTGACATCAGGAGGGGAATCTGACCTGTGCATGGTGCATGGCCTGATTTCACTCACATAAAAATACGACGACTTGCTCACGATTTCTTGGGAAATTGAGAGGTTCCAGGTCGTGAAGCCCTAAACAGCAGAAGGGCCTTGGGGATGGTTGCTGTGGTGACCAGGGCGGGGGTGGGCCGGGCCCTCCAGCTGTGTGTCCAGCTGTGGCCGCAGGCTCCATTGCACGTGGCGGAGCTGCCCACTGCATCCTCCAGGGGTGTTCTCATTATTGTGATTTTGAGCCACATTTTACAGATGAGGAAATGGCGCCCCACAGACCCCAGGTGTGGTGTCTCCTGGCTTCTTTTACAGACTCCCCAGAAGCTACGTCTACATGACACCCATGTCTGAAGGGCCCAGGGAAGGTTTAGCTAAGCTCTGGGGAGGTGGTGGGGGGCTAACTTCTGGGTGAGAGGAGAGGATGGAATCTGGGAACCTGCTTGGAGGAGGTGGTGCTCTGACTTTAATCTGCATATTGTATTCCAGCAGGGCTGCCCTTATGCATTTTCACAGCAGGCAGTGGCTCAAAAAGTAGTCAAGATTTGTTCAGTTTTATTTAACAGAGACTCCCTGCACATCTAAGCAAAAAAAAAAAAAAAAAAGATTTTAACTCACATACTTTAGGGAAGCCTAGGAGTTCAGGCATGGTTGAATCCAGGTACTCAAATAGCGTGTTAGAAATTTCCCTCTTTCCCTTCCCTTGGCTCCGTTTTGCTATCAGTTGGTTTCATTTTCAGGGAATTTTCCTCCATGTACTGACCTCTGGCAGCTCTGGACTCCACATCCCACCAGTTTAGTAAAGTCGGTGTGAAGAACTCATCTCATTCTCAGTTTTTTCAGCAGCATCCTGGGGTTGACTCTCATGGCCTGGCCACGGGCCATCTCTGGACCACCCACTTTGATCATCGGGGTCCTGTGTCCACCCCTGAAACTGGGGGTGTTGGCATCTAAGGCTTGACTCTCATAAACTGTGAGTGGGGAAGAGGTGGTTCCCCAAAGGAATCCAAGAGGCTAGACCCAGAAGCAGGGGGACAGGAGGTTGGTGGGCAAACAAAGGTCATCCATGGCTTGAAATGGCACCATTGGCTACAAACCCTCCAAGGTCTTCTGAAGAACAAGGCCTTTTACTGTGTCCTCACCTTCTGTTGCCATAAAGAGGTGATCACAGCATATTGGCAGGGATTAAGGTATCTGATTAAGTCATTAATACCTGTTGTCATTTAGCACAGACTGGGGCATGGGGTCCTCCTAGGCAGAGGACAAGTAAGGTACCAGGGAGAGAAAACTCTAGAGCTCAGGAAACCCAAATGGGAGGCTCTGGCTTTCACAGGATAGCGTGAGAGCCCCTTGTGTGGATGCTGGAAGTTTCCAAACAGAGAGAGGCAGGCTCTGTGGGCAAGCTGTATAATTACACAATTTTGCTTTGAGGTCAGCCCTCTCATGGCAGAACTCGTGAACAGATTCTCAGTTACTCCAGGCCAGGCTCTGGCTGCCGTGTGCAAGGACAGTGCATTCCAGGTGGAGCCGATTCCAGGGACACCAGATGTGCCTCTGTTTACTCTCCCTGACTCGCTCCCACTTGTCTTCCGAGTGTTCAGCTTTACTGTCAGTCTCCTCTTCTGGCCGGGAATTTCCGAGAGTCCGAGGAGGCTGAGAGGTTTGCTTGTTGCTGAGTCTCCAGGGCCCAGCGCACAGTGCTCCGTAAGTGCTGTTTGTTTGGATGACGGTGGATAGTTGGGTAAATGGGTGCTCAGTTCAGCAGCTGGTGGCTGCATGTCGGGTGGAAGAAGAGTTGGGTGGATGGAGGGTGGGAGGATGACTGACTGGCTGGAAGATGGTTGAGTGGATCGATGGCGGAGTGGCTAGGTGACTAGATGGCAGGTTACCTGGAGGCAGAATCACCTGACTGCCTGGGTTCAAATCCCATCTCTGTCACTCACTGTCTTGCCAACCTCGGGTGCATGTTCAGTCTCTCTGGGGTTCCATTTTCTCATTAGTAAAATATAGATACTACCAGCATTTACCGCACAGGTGGTTAAGATCGTCTGAGAGTTTGCACAGAAAAACACTTTGCATGGGACTTGCCACAGGCTAAGGGCTCAGTAACTGTGACCTACATGCCCTTTTCGTTCGTTTGTTGACAAATATGTTTTGAGAACCAGGTGCTGTGTGGCTGGATGCTTTTGAGGCACTGGGGACACGACAGAGAATAATGAGGTGTCCTGACCAAGAGCTAACATTCTTATTGAATGAATCTCTCCCCATTTCCCTTGTACACCAATTATTATAATTTAAATGTATTTATTTATTCTTGCTTTGTTTTATTTTGAAAAAGTTCCTCCCTCATTGGGCTGCAAACTCCAGCCAGGCAGGGTTTTGACTGCTTTGTGCATGGCTGGATAGCAAAGAAAGAATAAAGGATGATTTCTCTTGCAGTCATTCAGTCCTCAAAGCCTGGCCTCCTCCTCATTTCCTCTTTCTCTTTCACAAGCCACCTGCAGTTTGCTGCAGAACTGTTGGCTCGGCCTTCTCTCACCGCTTCCCCGTTAACCGCCTGTGGTCTACGCAGCCCCCGACTCTCTCCTCACTGTGACATCCGCTAGCAGTTCTCCTGGCTTCTGCTTTTCTCTGTGTTCTTTTCCCAATATCAGTCAGTGCTCAGATGAGAAGTCAGCTGCTGACCCTTGACTCAAAACTCTCCAGGTGTTTCCTGACTCACCGGTTGCCTTGCTATGACCTTCAGGTCCCAGCAAGACATGCTCCCTGCCCAGCATACTCCAAACCCATCTCCCAGTATCTCGCCATCGCAGGGCCTCCTTCTCAAGCCTCAAATTTTCCAGGCGCACTTCCGCTTCCGCCCTGCAATGTGTGAACATTCTGTTCTTTGCCTGGAATGCCCTTCCCAGATAACCTGCACAGCACCTCCCACTTCCTTCAGGTTTTACCCGATGCCCACTTGTCACTGGGGCCTTCCCGGGCCATGTGCCGGAAGTTTTGACATAGCTGTCCCGACACACGCTATCCCCGACCTTGTTTTTTGCCTCCATAGCACTTGCTTGTCTTACACGCTGTGTGTTTCGTTTATGGGCCTGCTTTTCTCCAGTTAGAGTGTAAATTCCACTTGGGCAGATATTTTTTGTTTACTGTTGTCTCCTCAGTGCTTAGAACAGTGCCTGATGCAGAGTAAATGCTTAGTAAATATTTGACGAATTATTATTTTATTAATATTATCATTGTTAAATTACTATTTTGAGCAGTATTTTCTTCTCAGAGGACACTGTGATTGGGGAACTTGCCCCGATCCCTCATCTGATGATCGTCAACTCTTGACCTGCGCACCGACTGACTGTACACATCACTTCATCTGAACCTCAGTTTCCCCCTTTGTAAATGGGAAGGGAGTTGGAGGAGGCCCTCTCCAGGTCTTGCCCAGTTCAGAACCCTGAGTCTGGATTTCTGCCGGGCAGGCCCTGGTCTCGGACAGCTGCGCGTGGCTCCACTGAGGACGAGGCTGGCCCCACTCGGGTTCAGGACCCTGCCTTGCTGCTCAGCCACCGCTGAACATGGGTGATGGCAAGACTGAGATCATTTGCTGGGATGATCCTGTGCATTGGGGTTCCTTGTAGACCCTGTAACTGCACAGACGCCCCTGGAGTGAATAAACTGTGCTTAGACATTGAGCCGACTTGCTATTTGTGGAACAAATCCAAGATCACCCAGAAAACAGTGTCTTCCACATTGTTTCCACTTTCCCGATGTCTGTGGATGGATCCACCTGCACTTCTCCGGGGAGGTCTGTGATAAGATGTTGATCCCACTCGGCCTGTGCCAGGTGATTGTCTCAGGAGCGCTTCCCACCGTTGCCCGGGAATGACACATCTCAGGGCCGGCCTTGAGCTTAGCTAGGAGGGCCGGTTCACCATCTTTGCCAGGAAGGCCCCTGGGAGTGGCATTTGCTCTTGGGTTTGGCTTCACCTAATTTATGGTTTTCTCTGTTGCCTCCAGACAGAAAGAGGGTTGAGGTGGGGGAGGAAACCCCGGGAAAGCTCAAGTGGTCTGAGCTCCGCAGCCACTTGTCTTTATCAGGGCTGCTTGGGGGGCAAATATGGAGGTTTATTCAAAGTCACTCAGACATGGGGATTGTCCTGTGAGGGTGTCCAGGAGTCTCATGGGGGAGCAGAGAGGGCTGACGGGAGAGCAGAGGGGGCTCATGGGGGAGCAGAGGGGCTCACGGGGGAGCAAAGGGGACTTGTGAGGGGGCAGAGAGGTTCATGGGGGAGAAGAGGCTCGTGGGGAGCAGAGGGGCTCTTGGAGGGGGAGAGGGGCTCGTGAGAGTGTCTGGCTTCCTCAGCTGGGCAGGGTCGTTAACCACCCACTGTTCCCAAGCTGCACGTACACAGTTGTCTCTGGTGGCGAGGGACCAGGCCTCGCCCGCATTTCTAGTTCAAGGAGGACCCAGGGAGGGTTCACTGGCCCAGCATGGCTCAGGGTCGGGTGGGAAGGGATCCATTTGGCTACGGTAGCAGCACTTCATGACCGGTCGGCTTAGGCAGGCTCCCTTCCTCGGTCCCATCACCTCTGGCTCCGGGGGGCGATGCCAGGTGGGAACACGAGGGCGCAGAAGGAGGGCGAGCCGTTCTCGGAACTGTGCGGGGCTGTCGGGCAGACGGAACCACAGGTGCCCCCTGCACGTCTGGATGTGTTCCCTTGTCCTATGGATCCCGGTTCTGGATTTCGGTCAGAGGGAATCCACCTGACCCTGTTCCTCATCTTTCTAGCCAGGTGGGGTAGGTTTGGGTCCCCGGTGAGTGACAGCTTTCGCCAGGGAAGGTGGCTATGGAGCCCACCAGTGGGTATGAGCCTGGCCACCGCCACGCGGACAGCTCCGCAATGCAGTGGGTACAGGAGGGCATCTCCAGGGCCTGCCCTTCGAGGACGCCTGAGAGCGGCGTAGGAAGGGTGCCCAGGTGAGCTGCTGTCTGCGTCTGGGTCCTGCAGACCACAGCTGGGGTAGTGGCTGTCTTGGAAGAGCTGGGTGAGAAGAGCTGGGAGGTAGAGCCTCTGTCCCAGGGGCACCCACAGGACATGGGCAGGGGCTTTTCCCACTAGAGTGTGACCCTGGACAAGGTGCTTTTTCCCTATGAGCTGCAGCTTCGCCATCTATAAAATGGGAATAAAGTGGAGTCTCTATCACAGGCTTTTAGTGAAGATGGAGGCACTGCGGGTGGAGCTGTCTGTGGGTGTGTGCCGGTTACACTCCAGTCTCTGGAGCCTCTTCTTAGCTGGTGACCCCGGGCAAATTGCTCATCCTCCCATACCTCAGTTTTCCCATCTGTAAATGGGAGTCACACCTTAGAAGGCAGGTGTAAAGATTAGGTGGGTGTCAAGAACTGAGACAAGTGTCTGACATCGTGAGAGCTCAGGCAGTGTTACATTTATTGTGATAAGTGGAAATGGATAAGAAAAGAAAAAGAAGCCAAATGTTGGTATGACAATTAAGAGGGAAATAAGGGAGATAATAAATCCCAGAGTCAGGAGGGAACCACTCGGAACAGAAGAGGTGTGAGATGGGGAGTGAGCAGTGAGGGGTCTGGGGATGGAGGCAAATGGAGCTGAAGTGCCCTTGGCCTGCATGGGGGTGGAGGAGGGGGGTCTCCTGGCACAAAGGAACGGGGTTGGGGCTGGTGGTCCTATAAGGCAGAGGCAAGACCCCAGTGTCATTTCAGAGCTATTTGGGAGATACCCACCCAGGCCCCAGAACACCACCCCAACTCTGGCTGGCTTTTGAGGGGGCTCCTTTGGTTACTTCTGGGAGAGTTTAAAGCCGTTTTGTTTCATTCCGGAAGGACTTGCCAAGGAAGCCACTTTGTGAGAGGCATGGTGTTGCCCACAGGGGATGGGAAGGTTCACCAAGGAACTTCCTGGTGTGAAGAGGAAAACCGTGGCCATGTTTTCTGTGAAGCCAGGTAGCTACACACACACATGTTCTTTGAAAATCAGTTTTACTGAGGAGTAGTTTGCCTATAATACATTGTATCCATTTTAATGTGCAGTTTGATGAGCTTTGATGAATGTATATAGTTGTGTAACCGTCTCCTAAGCAAGACATAGACTCCCATCCTCCCAGTAAGTTCCCTCGTGCCCCTTTTGCAGTCAGCCTCTCTGCTCTCCCCCCAACCCCTCTCCACCCCAGGCAACCACAATCTGCTTTCTTTCATTATTGGGTGGTTTTGCCAGTTCTAGAATTTCAAACAACAGAATTGCACAGCATGTACTCGTGTGTTTCTGGTCTCTTTCACTCTGCATGGTATTTCTGAGATCCTTCCTTGTTGCGTGTATCAGTACGTCATTCATTTTTTTTAATTCAGTTTTATTGAAATATATTCACATACCATGCAATCATCCATGGTATACAATCAACTGTTCACAGTACGATCATATAGTTATGTATTCATCACCACAATCTATTTTTGAACATTTTCCTTATACCAGAAAGAATCAGAATAAGAATAAAAAATGAAAGTGAAAAAAGAACACCCAAACCATCCCCCCATCCCTCCCTATTTCTCATTTAGTTGTTATCCCCATTTTTCTACTCATCCATCCATACACTTGATAAAGGGGGTGTGATCCACAAGGTTTTCACAATCACACTATCACCCCTTGTAATCTACATCATTATATAATCATCTTCAGGAGTCCAGACTGCTGGGTTGGGGTTTGGTAGTTTCAGGTATTTACTTCTAGCCATTGCAATGCATTAAAACCTAAGAGGTGTTTTCTGTATAGTGCATAAGAATGTCCACCAGAGTGACCTCTCGACTCCATTTGAGATCTCTCAGCCACTGAACGTCATTCATTTTTAATTCTGGGTAACATTCCTTTGTCTAACAATTCCACCATTTGTTCTGCGTTCACTTAGACATTGGGGTGATTTCCAGTTTGGAACTCTTAAGACCTAATATGGCTTTTGTGAACATTTCGAAAACAAGACTTTTTGGGGAAATGTTTTTATTTCTTCTACGTAAACATACCCAGGAGTGGAATCCACTTGGCATAATTTGAAGCTGTGTCTTGCCAGGTGTGGCCGTGACTGGCCAGCTCTTCACAAGCCTTTGTCCTTTCTTCTTGGGCCCCCAGTGAGACCCCGTTTCCCAGCATCCCTTGAAGTCAGGGCCTGGCCTGGGCTCTCCAATGGGGGTGAGCAGGAGGGATGGACACTGCTCCAGCATGGCCCTGCCTCCCGCCCACTCCCATCCCCCGGGGTCTTTGCCCTTGTGCCAGGTGGGCACAGGTGCACACGGCCACCCTGGGGGCACAGGCTGAAGAGGGGATGAACCTGTTTCTGATCACAGGTGGGAGGGGATGGAGAAGCGGCCCTCTGCAGTGCCTCAGGTCACGCTCCTCCAGGCACCTGCCCCTGCGGAGACCGCCATGACCGCTGGAGGGTGGGAGACAAAGCCGAGGCCGCGAGTCCCTGAGGGGCACTGAACTGAAACAGCATCAGCTTTGCCATCAGGCAACCGAGGTCGAATCCCAGCTACAGCTTCTTCCTCAAGTGGCTCTGAGTGAGTGACTCGAGCCTTCGGAGCCTCAGTTTCCTCATCCGCACAATGGGACTGATTACAGCCACCCGCAGAGCTGCTTGAGGCTGCGCTGAGTGACTGCCCACGAGCACCGGGTGAATGCCTGCAGTGTCGCCGGAGCCCTGACAGCTGGTGCCCCTCTCTCCCCACCCGGGGGAGGAAACGATGGGGGAGCTACCCCCAGGCCACCCGGCCTAACTTCCTGGATGGAGGGAAGGGTCCTGAGAACACACCCACCTGCCCGAGGTGAGTCCTGGGGAAGGGAACATGCCCCTGAGTCCAGTGGAAAGCTCTCTTCCTGATGGTTTCCAGAGAACTGAGCTAGACTCTGAAGCTCGTGGGAAAATGCCCTTTAGAGGTTTTCAGGAGATGGGCTTGGTGAAGGCGCTACTGGGCGAAGGCCCCCTCGTGTGGGGGTGGAGAGGGGAGACGGGCCTTTCTCCATGGCCCCTTCCCTGGGCCCTCCCACCTGGCACCCGTCCATTGATTTCAGTGTGACCTGCTCAGTACACGCCACCATCCCTGGGAGCAGGTGACAGCCCGGCCTGTCCATGGCCTCCCCAAGTAGCGGCGATGCCCTGAGCGGAGGGAGCCGGGGGCCTCCAGGGCCCCCAGCCTGCTCAGGCCTCTGCCCTCCTGGGCCGCCGGGCTGTCCCGCAGACGGCCTAATTAGGCCGCATCTGGATCTCATTAGCCACGGAGCCTCCGCAGGGCCAGCCGCTGCCGTTATCACCACCTCGGCACGGCGCAGACAGGAGAAAAATGGCTGTCGATACACTTGGCTTCCTGGTGCAGGCTGTTCGTGGGGGCCGGGTGAGGGGGTGGCGTGGGGTGGGGAGGAAGAAGAGAGAGTTGGGTGCAGGAGGGAAGCGCAGCCCAGCATTGCTGGTGGACGCAGGCAAGACCTGGTGTCCTGCAGAAACTCCTGTTCCTCAGGAGCTGTGGCCTCGGTGGAAGGAATTATTGGGGTCTCGTCAGGGCCTCGCCATCTCTCCCGAATCAGTCTCCGGCTGAACCTGGAATGAATGGGTGTGTGTCCCTCTGCTCTGCATTCCTTCCAGATCAGCTGTTATCAACCTCTAGGGCATCTGACTCAGGCTATCTGGGGCAGGGCCTGAGAATCTGCGTTTACCAGTGAGGTTGCAGGTCCGGGGCCACCCTGAGAGCTGCCACTCTGGGTCAACACGGGCCCCAAGTTCGGCTGCATGGGGCGCTCACCTGGGGAGCCTGCAATGGACTGCTGCCTGGGCCCCACCCAGAGATCCCGATTTCATTGTGCGTCTCCGCCGGGCGAGAGGATTTGGTAAAGCTCTTCGGGTGATTCCAAGGTTCCGCGGATGAGAGACCCAGTGGGAACTCACTCAACATGCAGACATTTCCCAAGCGCCAGCCACGCGCAGTGTCCAGCCAGGCTGTCAGCTGAGGGAACCCTGGGACCATCTCAACCCTTCACACCCACTTCCCCCAAACTGGACGATAACGACGGTGGTAACAAGAACACTAGGTAACAGCCAGGGAGCACTGGCTCTTCCCCAGACACTGTTTAAAGTGTTTACATGGATCACCTAAATCTGTTCTCAGCAATCCTATGAGGTGAGGGCCGTTTTCATCCCTGCTTTAGGGATGAGAGCACTGAGGCAGGCAGAGAGTGTAAGTGACTTGCCCAAGGTCACACCACGCTGAGACTGCAGCCTGCGTGGACTCCATGCCCAGCTGCCCTGCTCCAGGCTTGGGGTGAGGGGCCCCCAGGGCCCCAGAGGGTATAAGTCAGTCCCTCACAGTTGCGGCAGCATGGCCAGCTCTAGCATCCAGCACACAGCAGGGCCTCAGGACGTGTCGTCAGAGTGCTGCCCTGTCCCCTTGCTGTGAGGCCTGGTCAGCCAGAGGTTCAAATGGCCAAATTCTTGGTGACTGTTATTGTCACCATAGCAGCAAGCATCGCTCCTCAACACCGATGGGCTTTTTAAAGTCCCGGGTTAATCCAGCAAAACTGACCAAAGTCAGAATATAGCAGAAAAAGAGCCACAACCTAATGTCCATGATCTTCTCTTCCAGAATTTAGCCAAAGATCTAGAAGTGAACTTAAAATGTTTCTGAGCAATCGCAATGGGTTAAGAACCAGCTTCCTCTTCTTAGTGCTATCCTGCTGCTGGCAGCCCTTTTACTTTTCTGCTTCTCGTGTGCTCTGAGATTGGAGGCCACATTACCAAATTTATTAGCACTATGTGCAAAGCAAAAGTAAATAGGCGATGGGTGAGGACCTGTGGGTGAGCTAGGAGGACTTTAGTCGACTGGGCTTTGTGCCTGTCTTTAGGTTGCTCAGAAGTTCCTATTCCAGGATGACAACAAGGAGGAGAAAGAAAAGCAGCTATAAAGCTAGTCAATACGACCATCAAAAGGTAACAGGCCGGCACAGCCTAAAAGGGAAATGCTTATAATTGTACCTAAGAGTCTCCCCCGAGTGCCTCTTTGTTGCTCAGATGTGGCCTCTCTCTGTAACTGAGCCACCTTAGTGGGTGATCTTGCTGCCCTCCCCCCATATGGGACCTGACTCCCAGGGGTGTAAATCTCCCTGGCCACACAGGATATGACTCCCGGGGATGAATCTTGATCTGGCATCGTGGGATTGAGAACATCTTCTTGACAAAAGGGGGATGTGAAATGAAATGAAGTAAAGCTTCAGTGGCTGAGAGATCTCAAATGGAGTCGAGAGGTCACTCTGGTGGACATTCTTATGCACAATACAGATAACACCTCTTAGGTTTTAATGTATCGGAATAGCTGGAAGTAAATACCTGAAATTATCAAACTCCAGATAAATAAATAAATAAATAAATGACCGGCCGGGATAATTCAGTCCAGAAGCCAACATCCCCAAACTCTCAGGAATGCCGCTAATCCCCACGCTGCCTTTTAGCCTAGGCTGGTCTTTTTCTGGCTTCCAGAGAGCTAATCCCCTCACGGCGCTGTGATTTGCGGGTCTTTGCTTACTTGCTCTCTGGGAATGTCAGCTCCCTGCAGGCAGGCACCTTTGTTTGTTCCCAGGTGACTCCCCAACACCCATGACGATGCTGGGCATAGAGGAGCGTTTATCAGGGAACGAATGAGCCAGCCTCCCACAGCTTGGCTCCCGCAGCGAGCCCAGGTGTCCTCAGCACCCAGAGAAATTCAAAATATGTTTTCAAACCCTCCAAGTAATGAGCAATTCCTTTTGGAAAAATTTCTACTAAAAAAAAGAAATTTGTCAATTAAAGGGGTACAAATAGTGTTGAGATCTGATTGGGTGGATAGCTTAGCCACAAAAGAGCCAAGCACTGTTGCCTTGGAAGTAACCCCTGGCCTTGTGGCCCAGGGTACGTTTTGTTCATAAGTGAGCTATTCCCTTGGCATATAGTATATAGGAAAAAAAGCAATGCCTTTGTTTTCATGTTGGAAACTGTGACACAAAGCCACTTCCCCCCCTCTCTGTCTTCTCTCTCTGTCTTGTCTGTCCCTCTGTCCCTCTGTCTCTCTGTCTCTCTCCCTCCCTCTCTCTGCTTCCTGCCCCAGCCTCTCCCTTTGGCTGAGCAGTCCTTATCTAAACAGAAGGGGCACGGGGGCACTCTGGCTTGGTGTGGCATGTCTTGATTTGTGGCACAGGACAGCCCTTCACACCCACCGAGCTCTCACCCAAAACAGCTGATCTGCTGGGCCCCTCTTTACATGTTAAAAGCAAAGCGTCGAGGTACTGTGCTTAGTGAGAGGAAAGAATAAAAACATGGCCCATCCAGCAGCATCAAATACGGAATTCCCTCCATGAATTAAAAGATATATTCTGAGGTTGTGACCCTCTTGGGGCGTTGATATTTTTCTGTGCCAGTCCCACGTGTGGAATTAAAGCCCATATTCAAATGAAGAGCGGGCAGCTTAGGGCCCCTTTCCCACAGGCTCTTCCTCCTTGCCCTCCTCCAGGTCACTCCCCACCTCCTCTTCCTCCTCCTCCTGCACTTGGACTTGTGCAGCTGCTGGCCAGGTCAGGCTAAGATTTTCTGCTGGGGACTCAATGGTGGTGACAAGAGCCAGCACGTGTTGAGTGCCCAGGCCAGGTACACCCGGGTCCGCCCACTGCCATGGGAGGGGAGCCTTTGTCACCCATGTTTGGAGCCTTTGTCATCCGTGTTTTGCAAATGAGGCAACAGGCTCATGAGGTTAGGGAATTGCACAGCAAGGATGTGAACCTGGACTCCAGAACCGGTGCTCCCAGGGCACAGAGGGAGCCACCGGAGCCCGCCTATGATCTAGCACCCTTACCCGCAGGCGGCGTCCTCAGAGAGCACCAAGTACAAGCAGCTCCGGCAACAGGCAAGGAAACTGAGTTCCGGAGAGGCTGATGTCTTGCCG
Source organism: Bradypus variegatus (assembly GCA_004027775.1). NCBI lineage: Eukaryota > Metazoa > Chordata > Mammalia > Pilosa > Bradypodidae > Bradypus > Bradypus variegatus. Next base: position 200,231 of record PVKY010000001.1, on the reverse strand, counting down.
GGCCTGGAAGGCAGCCAGGTGGGGTCTCCCGCAGGGTGGGGCTCCTGCCGGGTGGGGGCTCCCATGTGTCTCCCACCTCAGTAGCCTCCTTCCCTCCTTGTCCCACTCAGCTGTGGCCTCCCAGGCCTGGTCCCTGGTTCTCTCTTCTTCTCTCCCCCATGTTCTCTCTGTGGTGACAGCGGAGCCATCAGGGAGGATGAGCTTGTGCCAACCCCAGAAAGTTCTTCTCCAAGTCTCCGTGGGCCTCTCCACCCTCGCCCTGGCCCCAGGGGCCCTCCCGCAAGCTCCCGGCCTCCGAGTCCTCTTCTCCAAAAGGAGGAGGAGGATGGGGTGGGGGTGGGGGATCCCAGGGTCCTGAGGAGGCACGGCCCTCATAGCGGGCTCCTGTCGCAGAGGCACATTCTCCCCAGAGCCCAGAACCACCACCTGGCGATGCCTTTGGCTCTGAGGGACGAGGAGGCCCCATACCATCCCGGCACAAGCCCTGTGGGCTCTTTTATCATCTCTTCAGTGCTCACCTGTGTGCATGGCCGAGGCCACCCCTCTTCTCCATTCCCGTCGCGATCCCAGAGTCCAGGGCCTGCACAAGCAGACTTCACCTCTGCGATGGTCCCCCTAGCCCCCAGCCCTGGCGGCCCCCAGATCCACCCCACCTGCCACGCCCTGCCCTCCAGCTCCACTCACCACCCCTCTCCTGCCTGCTCTGGGCCCCAGGAAGCCAACCACATCCGCAGCAACCTGGAGCCTGGGTCCGGGGGTTCCGGTTGGATCCCGTCGAGGGTGGTCCAGCAGGCATCAGAGCGAGGGAAAAGCGTGAGGTCGGGGCTCTCTGCAGGACCTCCCTGGGCTGCCTGCACCTTCCCTGCTCTGCCTCACGTTCGCCCGGCGGCTGTAGAAAGTTACGGAAGCTCTCGGCCCTGAGGTGGGAGCCCTGACCGTGCCCACCTGGCGGGGCTGCTGTGGGGATTAGACGGGGTAGTGTCCACGGTGTGGTCTCAGAAACGGAGGCTGCCGTGGTGGCTGCTGTGAAGGGGCGAGTGAGGGCTGCACCATCCTGCTGACGGGATTTCCGCACGCTGTGGTGTGGAAGAAGCTGAGAGAGAATAGAACATATGGCCGATCGGGATGAAACAGAGGCAAGGGGCCTTCGAGTAAGTGTCATTCGGGGAGCGGGAGGAAGGTGTGGACGTGTGTGCGTCACCTGGGCGGTGGGCACGGGGAAGGGAGAGGGCAGAGGCAGGCCCCCCTCTCTAGGAAGGCTTCCTAGATTCTCCCAACTTCAGTGCTCTGGCCTGCCTCAGGACACCCTCACATTTCACCCCTGCCTCTCTCCTTCTCCCACACCCCTTGCCATCAGGTACACACTTTCCCACGGGCTGAGGAGCAACCTGAAGATGTTGTGTTCTATACTGTACATGGCACGGTGCCCGCCACAGAGAAACAGGCCCATACAAGTTTGTTGAGGGAATGAAGGAGGGTGGGAGGGACACTTTCCCAGCAGGTTGGAAGGGCAGGCTGAGCCTGAGGCCCTCTTCCCTGGAGACACACCTGAGAGGGAACTTTCTGCCCTGCTCCCTCCAGCCTCAGTTTCCTGCCCAGAGAGCCCGGCCTAGAAGGGGGTGCCCACCCCTTATCCTCCCGCTAGCTGGGGAGCTGAGTGCAAGACTCGCGGTTGTGGTTTCTCAAAATGTTGAACATAGAATTCCCAGGGGACCCAGCGATTCCACTCCTAGGTAGGGACCACCGAACACCGACAAGGGGTAATCAAACAAAAACATGCAACGTGCTCGTAGCGCTGCCACTCCCGATGACCAAAAGGCAGAAACGGTCCGTGTCCTTCTGTGGGTGATGGGTCCCTCCAGACAGTGGAACATTAATGAGCTGAAACCAAGTCCTGATCCTACAACGTGGATGGACCCAAAAACCTCCTGCTCATTCTGTGAAAGAAGCCAGGCCCAAAGGCCACCTAGCGTATGATTCTATTACATGACATGTCCAGAACAGCAAACCCATGGAGACAGAAAGCAATTTGCAGTTGCCAGGGTCTGGGGCAGAGGGGAATGAGGAGTGACAGCTAATGGGCATGGGATTTCCTTTCGGGGTATTAAGAATGTTCTGGAACTAGCTAGAGGTGGTGGCTGCACATGTGAACGTACTAAATGCCTCTGAACTGTACACTTTAAAATGGTTAACTTACGTGAATTGTATCTCCATTAAATAGTAAAAGGTTCTTGGTCATCCTTGAGGCTGCCCTGGCCTTCACCACCCCCTTTTCCAGGCCACTGGAACCCCTCTGCTGCCTGGCGCCCGAGCCCTCGGCCCTTGCTGTTGGGGCCGCCTGTGGCCTTACTCTGCACCTATGACCCCCTCCCCAACACCATACACAGCTCGGGGGCTGGAGCTGATCTTCTGGGGAGCCGCACGCTGGCACGAGCCCTGGGTGCCCACGAGACACTGCATCGGGGACCCAAAGTCCCCAGTTTCTAGCCCAGAGGAGAGCAGATCGGTGAGAGTGGTTGTCACACTTGCAGCACATCACAAACCTGGGGTAGCGCTGGGGAGCATTAGGATATCCTGAGCACAGGCTACACCCTTCTGCTGCGAGCCGTCCGAGGCGGCCGGGTCTCGGGTGTCCTGGGAGGGCGGCAGGCGATCCTGAAGTGCACCCACGGCCGGGAATCCAGGCTCTGAAACAACGGAGTGTAATTAAGGAGGTTTGGGAGGTGGGGGCATGGTTTATTTCGACATCTGCAAAATGCTTGTCCCGGTTTTCTTTAAATAGAAAGCACTTGAAATTGTAACTGTTTGAGTTTCCTAGCTGCTAAAACAAACATCATCCCATGGGTTGGCTTAACAACAGGAATTTGCAGGCTCCCAGTTTCAGAGGCCAGAAGGCTGGCTTCCTCCTGGGGTCTGTATCTTCTGGCTGGCGGCAAACTTGGGGTGCCTTGGCTTTTCCGCCACACGGCAATGCACATGGCAGCATCTTCTCCTTTCTCCCCCCGTCCTGCTGACTTAGGGCTCCTCCTGCTCCCCGTGACTTCTCCCTGTCTGACTCTCACTCTTTTTATAAAGGGCTCCAGTACCTGGATTAAAGCCAACCTGATTCGGGGGGCCTCACCTTAGCTGAAGGAACATCTTGGAGAGTTTTACTGACAGGACGCACGCCCACCAGGGTGCGAACCAAGACCGGGAACACGTGCACACCGACGTCCACAGTTCAGCCCGTCTCAGTGACCCACTAACCGCAATATCTTAATTACCGTAGACAGTAAAGTTTTCCTTTACGTACGATCACTTTAAAAGTCTTAACTAATACCCAACCCTTACAGAAGGCTTACTTCCTATCAGCCTTCCTTCTCAGCCTTTTGCATACGTTGGCTTTTAAACTTTCCAGCCACCAGATGAGATCAAAACCTTCGTTGGTCCCGTTTTACACCTGAGGAACGGGGGCGAGACGAGAGTGGGAATAAAGTCCCCACGACTAGCTGGAGGCAGAGGTGGCTTCAACCAGGGCTGGCCCAGCAGCCCCCAAGCTCCCCTAAGCAATGCAATATGCTGATGTGCTAGTTATACTTTTTCTGATTCATATTAAAATAAATACATCACTATTGACACAAAAAGGTGTTCTCTGTGTGCCACTTACAATCTTCTGTTGCACCATTAGAGGCAGGCATGGCCCTCTTTGGGAAATGCTGGGACAGAGAAAGAGCACTTGTTTTGGAGTCCATACTACATTTGAAGGCTAGATCTGCCCCTGATAGCTGGGTGACCTAAGCAAGGGCTCCACCTGCTCCCCCTGCCCCAAGCCCCAGGACCTAAGTCTCTGCAGAACAGGGATAATAACCCCAGCTTTAGAGAGAAGCAGAGAGGAGAGGGTAAGTGGAAGGAACTAAGCACCCAACAAAGCTTGGCTTCCTGGGGTGGCCTGGTGACCTAAAACTTGCCAGCCATGGAAGCCTTTAAACCTGCGTGTCCTGCAGAGAGCTCGGGGGCTTGCAAGGCTGTGGTAGGATCTGTCTGGAAATAGGGTCAGAGGAGACCTAAAAGAATTTCCTGCATTTGTAACTTTTTCTCCTCCAAGTAATCACAAAGACAATAAATTTTTGTTGCCAAGTGAAGTCATCTCAACGTGTTTATGACCAGAACACCTTTTCAGGGCTGTCTTACCAGCTCCCCGTTCCCACAGACCCCCAGGATGAAGAGTCTTAGTCAACTGCATTTATCAAGCTGTGATCAACTGACGAACCCCTGGAGTTAGATGTCTGTCTGTTGTCGGTTGAATTGCATCCCTCAAAAAACATATGTTGACATCTTATCTGCCCACAGCCTGTGAACGTGCTCTTACTTGGAAATAGCCTTTGCAGGTGTAGCTCGTTAGGATGTGGTCGTTCGGACCAGGGTGGGCCCTTGCCCCAGTGTGGCCGGCATCTCTGTAAAAAGGGACCCGCGACCCCGGGGAGATGCTGGGTGAGGGCAGACGCAGGCGACGCAGCTGTGCAGCCACGAGGCAGGACCCGCCCGGGACAGCCATGGCAGCAGCCGGGACAGACTGAAGCACCCTCCCTGCTGACGTCTCGGCTTTGGACCCCCGGCCTTCAGAACCCTGGGACAATCAAGTCCTGTTGTTCTAAGCCTCCCAGTTTATGATACTCTGTATATGGCAGTCCTAGGAAATGAACACAATATCTAGGAAATTACAATAAAATAAAACTAGATTCTATCTCAACAAAATTAGATGCATAGCTAAATGTGGAAGACCAAAACATTAAAACTCCAAGAGGAAACTATTGGAGAATGTTTTCGTGACATTAGAGCGAGGAAGGCTTTCTTAAACATGATGCAAGCATCACAAAGCATGAAGGAGTTTGATAAATTTGACTGTATTAAAATTAAATGCAACATTCTTTTAAACAACCATACCGTTAACATAATGGGGAGGAAGCCCCAGAGAGGAGGGAGATATTCTCACTTGAAATGGAGGCTGCTGGTCTACCTTCCATCAAAGCGGGTGTGCCCATCACTTCACCCACCCTTTCCCCATTTCCTCATCTATAAATCGTTGGGAGGATTCTAGCAGATGAAATCGAATAGCGTTTAATATCTCATAGGCATGAGGGTTTGTGTTTACTGTAATTATCCAAGTTTTACAAGATAACTTTTAAACAAATGAATAATAAAAGACAACCTTGCCAGAAAAGTATACAAAGCATATGGACAAGCAATTGAGGGGAGAGAAAGCCAAATGTTAATGCAACTTGGAAAGGGTACAGATTCTCACCAAAAACTAGGGAGGTGATCATTTAAGCAACGAGATGGCTTTTCAGGCTCATCATTGACGAGATTTAGAAGTGTGGTAACACCAGTTTCCTCGGAATATTGGGATGGGAGCATATTGTGGTGTGAACGTACCTTGGAGCGCTCTCTTTATATGACGATTTGGCAATAGCTAGTAAACTTGGAGATGAGTACCCCCATGATACAATAATTCCATTTCCTGGAGAAATTCTCCCCAAGGTGCATTTTATCTGTCCACGGGGGTGTGGGCAGGAGAGTGTTCTCTGCAACAAACTAATAGTCAAAAACGGCCACTCCTCAGGGGACTGTAGCAGAAGGATGTGTGTGGAGCATATTCATCCCAGGGAACATGCAGCAGTGACAAAGGTCGTTTAATAAAACACTCTGCGTTGGCATCCACAAACTCCTAAAGCAGATTTTGGGGCAAAGAATAAGCTTTGAAAGGAAATTCAAGAAGACAATTTTTTAAAAAAACATTTAAAAAAATCAAAATAATGCTCTAGGTTGTTTTTGGATACAAACGAGTGTGACAGGAAAACAAAACTGAAAACAGTCCTGGGAATGAAGAGAGCCATGCTCACGTTAGCTGTGACTCCTGGGCAGAAGGGCCCCGGGGAGAGAGAGCTGGGACAGCAGACGCATCGCCATGCTTTATTTCTTAAAAATAAAAGGCATCTGAAGGCAGGGCGGCCAAATTCTAGAATTTGAAGTGCAAAGCAGCACCCAGTTGTACTGACTTTGGAGAATCTCAGCTGTTGCAGAGTGGGTGCTTGTTTCCGCGTCTCCCCCGAGGTCGAGGCTGTGGGGGCCAAGAGCCCGCGCCCCCTCACCCACCCCTGTGCCCGGAGGAGGGGCCGCCCAGCGCGCCCGGCCTCGGCCCTCGCCGGCGGTCCAGGTGGGTGTGGGTGGTCAGGACGGGGGGCCAGCAGCCCGGAGAGGGGCCGCTTTCTCCCAGAAATGGTCTCCGATGGAGCGTAAATGGCCAAATATTAGCTTGCCACATAACAGGGGATGAGAAAATGTCGGTCTGTTTCTTGTATCTGAGGCAGAAAAACTATTTAAATCTATGAAACCTTAAAAAGGCCGCGTGTGTGTCGGCAGGCGGGCGGGTGGGCGCGGGGGGCATGCGTCTGGAGGGGGCCCCTGTGAGGTCACCTCGTTGTCGTTGCCTGGATCCCTTCCCAGCAGGCCTGGCCTTCCTTTCTCTCCGGGACCCCCTCCCCCCGACAAAGGCCCCCTTTTCATGTACTCCATGTTGTGATTGCACTGAGCCTTCCAACTGGTCGTCAACAGTTCATTTGTGCCGGGACCTTCTGTAAACGCCGCCGCCCGGGTCGCAACTGGCCACCCAGCACACACAGGCTGTCTAAACAGTGTGCGTCTGGGGCTCCGTCCGAGATGGATTCCGTCCAAGGGTTTTTCCCAAGCTGAGGGGGTGGGGGTCCCGGGGCAGACCTGGTAGCGCCAGACCCTGCTCTGGTGCCGTTTGAAGTCGGAGGGAAAGCGTTGTTTCTCCGTCCTTCTCTGATTTGGGCAGTGGGTGGGGGGAGGCTCTGGTGGGGGGGATCCACCTCTGTGTCATGTCAGCAGGGCCAGAACTTCTTCCGAGCCCCTCTGGAGGCGTTACCACCAGGGTATGACATCCCCTCTGCCCCGGCTCTGGGTGGGTGCTCACCCCAGGCGTGCAGCTCCCACTGGGTTCATGGGTCCCCAGCCTGTGGCCCACAGCCCCCCATTTTCTTTGGTCATTGGGACACACTTGGGAGAGGCAGAAGCAGCTGTGAATTCCTGGGAACTGCTGCATGTTTGGTTATTTGCCAGGCACTGGCTAAGGGCTTTGCCTCGACTTCCCCTTTGAACCTCTGCAGCCACCCCAGGAGGCCAGTGCAGTCATCATGGGCCCATTTCACAGGTGAGAGGCCCGAGGCACAGAAATGTTGGATAAAGTGGCTGCTTGGAAATGGTGGAGCTGGGATGTGACCCCAGCAGCGACAGCTCCCGAGGCCACGCTCTAAGCATGTCTCGCAGTCTCGGGGTGGCTGCCTCCCAGGGACAGTTTCCCAGGACTTCCTGGCACAGGTGACAACAACCCAGTAGCAACACATATGGCCCGCCCATCAGGTGCATGCTAAGCTCCACACATTTTGTCTTCACAACAACCCTGTCATGTCGGGATCACCATGCCCACGTTACAGTTGAGGCACAGAGAAGGTTGAAGACGACAGTGGCAGAGTCAGGATTCAGCAACCAGGCAGCCTGGCTCCAGAGTCTTCATTCTGGCATCTTAAGCATTGTCACTGATGCCCCTGCTGACATGAGGTGGCCCTGCCATGTGCGGGGACTTGGGGCCGGTTTCCCTGCACTAGCGGAAGGCACGCGTTGCGCCTATTTTGCAAAAGAGGGAAAGTGAAGGCGCGCAGCCAGGCTGATGAGATCTGTAAGTGTCAGAGGGACCTGGAGCCCAGGCTGTCCGGTGACGGCGACTGTGCCCTGGGCTTGCCCGAAGATTCTCCTGGCCAGCCCTTTCCCGGTCTCCCCAAAACAGCGGCGGTGATTCATGAACCTCTCCAGTATGACGTTTCTGTGTGGGTGGGAGCAGCTTTCTTGAGATGTAATTAATGGACCATAAAACTCATTTCAAGTATAAATTTCAGGGACTTCTGGTACATTCGCAGAGTTGTGCAGCCATCACCACAATCAATTCTAGAATATTCCACCCCATCTAAAAGAAACCCCATCCCATTGGCAGTCTGCACCCATGCTCCCCAGCCCCAGCAACCACGAATCTACTTTCCATGTTAGGGATTTGCCTATTTTGGACAGTTGATCCCAAGGAAATCCCACAATCGGTGGCCAGAACCCTGACTTAGGGTGTGGGCAGAGCTCGCCCCCTCTGAAGTCTCAGGAAAGAACCCGTCCCCTGCCTCGCTCCGGACCTGTGCTGAGACCCGTCCCCTGCCTCGCTCCGGACCTGTGCTGAGACCCGTCCCCTGCCTCTCTCCGGACCTGTGGTGGCCATCCTCGGCCTTCCTGGCTTGCGGCAGCATTACTCCTGCTTCTTCCTCCATCTTCAGAGAACCCCAGGCCATTGGGTCATCTTGACCGATTCCATCTGCAACGGTGCTCTTTCCAAAAAGGCCACGTTCTGCCACACCGGGGGTCAGGACTGCGACGTACCTTTTATGGGGGGGGGCACAGTTTAATGCATCACAGAGAGCTCTCTGCTCCACATCTTCTCCTTGAGAGGGCGGCAGCCTCAGCCTGGGGGTCCGATGACACCACTGCCCAGCTTGAAATCCAGCAGCGTCTCCTCTTGTCTTGGGACAAATCCCTTACCCTGTCCTAGAAGGGCCAGGGGCAGCCCCCACTCCTGCCCACTGCCCTCTGGCTGTTCCTCCCTCACACTCCTCTCTTGACACCCTTGCCCCTTGCCTCTGCCCCCCAAGAGCAGGCCCCTTCCCACCTCAGGGCCCTGGCACCCACATGTCCCTCTGCTGGGATTGCCCTTCTTTGCTCTGATCATCTCAGGCCCAGCTCTTTCTTCTCTTCTGGGTTCCAGTTCAACTGTCACCTCCTCAGAGAGGCCCCCCCATCAACTCCAACCTCAATAGCCCCCGCCCCCTCCTTACTCTCCCTCACCTCACCCCATTATTTCCTTCATGACCTGTCACATCGAAAGCCATCTGACTCATTTATTGGCTTACTTGTTTATTATCTGCCTTCTGGATAGAACACAGTTTCCACGAGAGCACGACCATATTTGCATTGTCATTCCCCAGCACATAGTAGATGCTCAATAAATATTGAAACACTGATTGGGTGGTAGACATGCTGGTGTAGCATCTTAAGAACACTCATTAACCAAGCACTCACCTGTCCAGGGGGCAGCCAGCCAGATTCATCCCCAGTCAGCAGGGGCCCTGGGGGAGGCCTGGGGTCCACCAGAAGGAGAGGGGCCCGGGAAGGGTCAGGGTGAGGGATAAGGAGCAGAATGCAGGGCTCTACTCTACTTGATGTGGAAAATAGTTTCCCCTAACTCCCTGGTACGGAGGGGTGTTCCCTACGATAGCTCTTTGCTGTAGAGCTGGTAGAAAAGATGCATTCATTCACTCATTCATTCATTCATCCACTAAACATTTCCTGAGTATTACGGGCCCTGGAGTCCAAAAACTTGAGTCCCTGCTCTGTTACTTGCTGTTGTGTGACTGGGTCAAACCATGCCAATCTCCAAGCTTCAGTTTTTTGTTTCATTTTGTTTTTTAAATCTGCTAAATGGAAAAGATAATTCCTAATTCTCAGGGCAGATGAATAGTGTATAAGTTAGCTTTTGAAATAGAAGTGCTGTATAACAAACTACTCCAAACTCGGAAGCTTAAAACAACACGCATTTACCCTGGGTTGCTTTAGGTGGGGCTCGGCGGGCCTCAGCTGGGCTTACCTGGGGGGGTCTCTGCCCCACACACCTGTCCTCCCTCTCCTGGGACCAATGGACTCACCCAAGAATGTCCTCATGGCAATGTCAGGAGTGCAAGAGGGCCAGGCCCCCTGCTTTTCCCGTGCTTTTACAGCCTGTGCTTCCATCAGATTTGTGAGCAGACACGACTGAACCCAGAGTCAGGGGGAAGGGAATCTAGGGCCCCTCTTCATGGGAGAAGCAGAAAGACGCGGGGCCAAGGGGGCGGTACGGGAAGGGACAGATGCTGGGGGCCACTGCTGCAGTTCACCTGCGAGGAGTCGGGGAATCCTAGAACTCAGAGGGCCCAGCACCACCCTGGGCCTGAGCAGCTAGCTGAGGGGGGTTACTGAGAAACCAGGGGCCATGTCTGCCCCGGGCCCCGTGGAGGGCGCAAAGGAGAGACGAGGTGCCCCAGTCTCAGGAGAGACAGGCCACACCCAGTGGGCTCTGTGGGAACGGCTTCCTGGGGGGCATTTAAGCTGACTCTTCAAGGCTGGAGCGAGCCAGGAGAGGGGAGGTGAGGCAGAGGAGGGACAGAAGGAGGGCTATGGATGAGGGGCTGCTTGGGCATGAGCTCTCTGGGAATTAGCGGGGGTGGCCGTGGGTTCCAGGAGCTTCTGGAAGCATCAGGCCTGGCTTGCTTCAGGCTGCACAAGGGGAGCCCTACCCTGGGCCTTGGGGAGGCCCAAGTCTTCTTGCCAAGGCTGCCCGGAGAAAGGAGGATAAGTGGCATCCTGAGAAGCCCCCGGCCAGCCCTCCTGTGGCCCGCCACCCCTGCGCCCCGTCGCCCCTGGGCCTGCTGTTAGGCCAATGGAGATTAACCCAGCTGTCATTCTGGGTCATGTAAGAGGAGTTACAAAATGTGGTCTTTCTAATTTTTTAATCATGTTTGCTCAAGAATTCGCTGACATCTTGTGGAGTGATAACAAGATAATGAAACCAGCCAGATCCCTGATTCAGAAGGAATCTCTGCTCTTGGGCTCAACAGGCCACACCACTGCCCTTTTCCTCTGCTCTTCTCGGTGGAGTGGGGCTGGGGGTGGTATTTTCCTCAAGGTCACCCCACAGGGCACTGAGGACTGCAAAACTGGAAGTGATTTTAGGAACTGTTTGCTTATCAGGTGCATGGCTCTATGGGGGCCTGGGGGGGTGGGGGGAGCACACTTCTCCCACCCCTCTCCTTTCCCCTGGGTGCACGGAAGGTTCTGTTTCCCCGCCTCCCTTGCTGTTAGGTTGGCCCATGGGCCTGCTTCCGGCCGATGGGCTACACATGGCAGTGAAGAGAGCCCCTCCACTCTGAGTGCTCAGGAGTGGGTGTGAGTTCTCTGTGCTTGTGCCCTCCCCTCCCCAGATGCCCACCAGGCCAGGTGTTTACAGGGTGGAGGCCGTGAGCTGGAAGTGGCCCAGATCTCCGTGATGCCAGCTGGAGCGAATTCCCACCAGCCCACTGAGATTCTGGTGCCACAGCTCAGCCTCCTCTCATTGATGTTCCAGCCCAGTTTGTCTCTGGGAGGTGTCATTCTTATGACTAATGCTTTCACCTGCCAGGTACTGTCTCCTGACTTCACCTGGATCAGTGCACTTGATCCTCAAAGCCCCCACAGCAGCCACGATTAGGCCCAGTCTGCACTGGGGAAGCAGAGGCTTGGGGGAGCATATAGCCATGCAGGCCCCATGGCTGGGGACAGCTGCACCGTCAAAGCTCGGCAGGTGGTTCTGGAGTTCACGCTGGTGACCTCCTCCCTTCCCCGTCCCGGGGGCAGCCCCTGCAGGTGGACGAATCCCAGGGGCCCCAGCTGAGCCACACTGGGCAGCTGGAGATAGTCATACCAAGCCGAGGCGCCGGGAGGGACCCCTGGAGGTGGTGCCCAGGAGGGGTCTCCTCTACCGAATGTTAGACACCTGCTGGCCGTTCTCCTACCTGATCCAGCCCAGAGTGTTGATGGCAGCACTGGGACCGAGGCCTCCACCCCACCTGCCTCCTGGGGCTGGGGTTGGGGGGGCAGCATTCCTCTCTGAAAAGTTCCCAGACACCCCAGTTCTCCCACTTTCCCCAGGCTGCTCTTTAAACACCCACAGCCCACTTTCCACACTGGCCAATTGGCTGCCCGGGAGGGGGTGCCCCGAGTAGTGCCCTGGATGAGACCAGGTTGCAAGTGTGCCCTGCCCCCAGCCCAGCTAGCTGGCAACTCACACTGTTCTTGAGAACTGCTTCCCAGATACTGGCAGACAGTTCTTTCCCACTGTGGGGAAGTTTGGGGGAGTCCTGAAGGGGCCCCAAGGTGTCCTGGCTGCTGTGGTGGAGCTGGGGCTTCTGGGGGTAAAGGAGAGATGTTTCTTTGCCGTTGTGAGGTGCTCTCCCATCCCCAAGGTACCTTGGGCAGCCCCGGGGGAAGCACCCCAAGGCTGAAGCTGTTCTGCAGAAGAGGAGAGAGCTTAGGGAGCAGCAGAGAAACCGAGGCAGGGCTGGGGGCAAACCTGCTGTGAAGCTGCCCAGCTCTGCACACTCCCAGAGAGTTTAAGCCGGTTCCATCAGTCTCTGCCACTTGCAGCCAAATGCACTCCAGCTGCTCCGCTAGGGATTGCTGAATGCGACCCCAGTAAGGGGTCAGAGCTTTGAGGGAAGTTGCCCAAACAAAGATCTGAAAAAGGAACCCACAGTTTTGAGAAAGTGTGGGGAAAGGAAGAGGGGCAGGGACTGCCCAGAAGCCAGCACCCTGTCTGTGGGCCTGACTCGGGGAGCTCCCTGTGCTACTGGGCGTCCGCTGCAGCCGCAGTGAAGGGGGCAGGGGCTGGGGCTGGGCTGTCTCTGCCCGTCACTCGTGCGGCCATCTCAGGCAGCTTGTTTCCCACTCAGGGCCAATGTCCCCCTCTGTGGGGTGGCTGGGTGAGCCCACACATTCTCAGGGGGGAAGGGACCTTGGTCCTGTAACTCAGGATTGCCCAACTTTGGGCTCTTAAAGTAATGAAGATAAATAAATCACTCAGGGACTGCTATTCAGCCGCCATGTTTTATCTTGCCAAATAAGAGACTACAAAGCATCCGAGCATCTGTGATTTCCGTCGTGTCTGAAGAGGATAAAATGAATGTCCTTCTTCGCTGCCCCCTTTCCCCCACCCCAGGTCCCTGCAGTGCGTTCTGGACCCTCCTAGGGGGGCCCTGGCACTTCCTCGGGGTGCCTGGCTTTGGGTCTGCTGGGCAAGTGGAAGCCGGAGCAGTCGAGGAAGGGGTGGGGATGTGCCGCCCGGGAATTCTCCCCAACAGATTCCACAGGGAAGGCGCCCCCGGAAGGAGTCCCAGAAGTCATCGGGAGACGTGGAGGGGGTAACCCCGTTTAGGCAGGAGGTGGGCTGGGTCTCAGTTGTGTTCTGTGCCTTCACCTGACCTTGTTAGCAGGCAGTGAGACCCAGATATGCATTTGGGGTGCCCTGTTGTGTGGCAGCTGCAAAACTTTGGGCAAACTATTTAACCCTTCTGTGCTTCTGTTTCCTCATCTTTGGAGAGAGGTTAATAGTGCTGAAGACCCCACGGGCGAGGCAGGTAAAGCACAGAGCCAGGCCCGGCACGTAGCAAAGGCTCAGAAAACGTGAGCTCTGGGCTGTGGGGGGGTCGCGGGAGGTGGTCTTCTTCCCAGGAGCTGGGTTCCCGGAGTCGGTGCTCTTTTGTTTGTAAACATGGCTGAAACGAACTCAACTTAGATTATCCCCCGGCACTGACAGACTATTGCCTTAGTGGATAGCCTCAGATTCTTCTCACATTTTTATTTTGTGCTATTTCTGCATGAATGCAATAGCATTGCAACTTTTTTTTTTTTAAAGCTAGAACAATTAACCCAAGCCCCAAATCTTACCTGAGGTGCAGGAAGTAACATCCATCCCTGATATGTTTGACCTCATTGGGAACACAGTGGGTGGTGCTGAGTGTTCTATTTTGGAGGGAGCCCGGGGAAAGTGGGGACATGAGAGGAGAGCAGTGAGCAAGAGGTGGGTGTATTGCTTATTTTTTTCCCTTATTTTCTGTTTTCATCTGCACCCTTGCCATTGCTTTGACTCCTTGAGGTATAAAAGCTCAAATCCCCTTTTTCACCTTGAACTGTTCTTGGAAATATTTCTTCCATTTCCTTGTGGATGCATTCTCAAAAAACTCACCTTCTCACCAAGAGACTTGTTTCTCTATGAAGTGTGGGATCAGGTGGGCCCAACTATTGAAAACCACGTTTTTTGTTTTGTTTTGTTTTGTTTTTTATAGTAACACTTTCCTCAGACAATATAAAACCCCAGCTCCCATTTGGCCTGCCTCAAGTCTTCTTGCTGATTGACTATGCAATAAACACTAATTGAAATCTTAAAAAAAGAAAAGAGGTTAGGGTCCTGAAGGCGTAATAACAAAATAGGAATGGTTTTCTCAGCTCTGGATATCGCATGGGGCACCTGTGCATCATCTATGGAATCTCCATGACAACCCAGAGAGGGTGGAGCTTCCACCCACCCCTCCCCGCCCCACACAGATGAAGAATGAGGTTCGGGGCACCCAGATGACTTCCACCGTGTCACTCAGCTGGTACCCACAGAACTAGGATTTGAGCCCAACTCTTAAACCCAAGACCTGTGATTTTAAACATTGCATTTTATTAAAAATGTTTCAAGACATTCGAACCAATGTCATTTAGAGGTGGCAGAATACATGAATCTAGAATTTCTGATTATTAGTTATCAAATTGAGTTAATTCACAAACAACATATGCAATAGCTTTAAATTTAGAGTACATATGGATTTGAAAATTTGATTTACGTTTTAAAAATTGGTAAAACATCCCCTCTAAAGTTTAAGCCAACTTGTGATCATTGGATGCGTTAACCAAGAGAGTAGAATTTGCACAATTTGGGGGGGCAGTTAGTGGGCATTTTATTGAAGGACAACATCAGACAGAAAGGTCCAGAATCAGGACTGGACACAGTGAAATGGAGAGTGGAGAATTGAGCCTCTCTGTCGTCAAAGAGTTGGGTCTACAGTGAGGTCTATGCCCCAGGAGATGGGAACGGCTTACCTGGTCCAAGAGCTTCCAAGAGCAAATAGCAGAGTTTGGAATTCCTTCAGTAGCTAGCAGAGCGTGATCGAAGACGTATTCTCTCAGAGTCGGCATCACGCGGCAAGGACTAATTAGGTCATAGAGGGGACAGTGTTGCTTTGCCACATCTCCTTGGGTGCTCAAGCTGGATGCAAACCACTGAAGAAGGTTCCTTCTGGTTGGGGATTGAGATCAGGTGGCTCAAGGATGTTGAACAGAAGTTTCATGAGACAATAAAACTGAGCAAGACCTTTCCATCTGGAAAGGAAACAAGTTGGTGTAAAACATTACAGCTTCACATTTAAACAAAAGAGGTGCAATATCTGGCTAAGTTGAGAGTCTACACTTGTAATCCTGGGTGACAGATCTCTCTTACCAATAATAAATACACGAGGAGTGTCAGGTACTAGAAGTCATAAGGCTGGGGGGATATTGGAGTCTCTAACTGCTGGGAACATAGGGAAGGGAAAGGTGCACAGTCAGCCCGCGGCCAAGGAAGCCCATCTGTGGGAAACACAAATGCAAAGTTGTTCCCATATGTGAACTATCACAAGGACTTGAGTTTAAAAGTGGAGATTAGATAAGTTTTTTTTGTTTGTTTGTTTAGTTTAGTGTCTCGTCCACGATGAGTCTCAAGATTTAAACTACGCCTGTGAATTACAGCCTTCTTCCAGAACACCTGGATGCAGATACCAGCTTGGCCACTTCTGAGGTATGTGGCCTGGGCACATTCCTCCTTGTGCCGTAGTGTCCTTGTGTGTAAAATGGGAATAATAAAAATACCTACCTCATCAAGCGATTTTGAACATTAAGTAAGTTAATATACGTAAAATGCTAAGAACAATGCCTAATAAAGCAGGGGCTCAATAAATGTCTGCAATCATCACCATTATCATCACCACCATCACCACCATCGCCATCATCACCATCATCACTGTCACCATCGCCATCATCACCGTCACCATCATCACCATCATCACCATCACCCTCATCACCACCATCACATCATCACTACCAGCATCATCATCACCCTATCATGACCGTCATTATCATCACCATCACCACTATCACCATCACCATCATCACCGTCACCATCATCACCGTCACCATCGCCATCACCACCATCACCATCACCATCATCACCGTCACCATCATCACCGTCACCATCATCACCACCATCACCATCATCACCGTCACCATCGCCATCATCACCGTCACCATCATCACCACCATCACCATCACCATCATCACCATCACCATCGCCATCATCACCGTCACCATCATCACCACCATCACCATCACCATCGCCATCATCACCATCACCATCATCACCACCCTATCATGACTGTCATTATCATCACCACGACTGTGATGTTCTGGAAGGAACAGTGAATAGGAAATTAGAAGACCTGGATACGAGTCTCAGCTTTACTGTAGCGAGTGGTGGAGTGCTAAGCACGTCATCTTCAGTGGCCTAACTGTTGTCTTCCCTCGACAAGCCCCACAATGGCACTGTCTGTGTGCTCACTGCTGCTGTCGCAATGCCCGGCACCAGGGAGGTGCTTATTCATTACCTGTTCAATGTT
The DNA here is from genome assembly GCA_004027775.1 of Bradypus variegatus. Classification (NCBI taxonomy): domain Eukaryota; kingdom Metazoa; phylum Chordata; class Mammalia; order Pilosa; family Bradypodidae; genus Bradypus; species Bradypus variegatus. The sequence continues at coordinate 183,822 of PVKY010000001.1, read as the reverse complement.
CTCTCCTCTCTGGGCTTCAGTTTCCTCATCTGTAAAAAGAGTAAGTCAGGCTAAATCTCGAGGACCATGGCAAAGGATGCTTGTCTCTCCATGAGGCCACCCAACAAGATGGACCAACCATCCCAGTTCACCTGGAACTGAGGAAGCAGAACTTTCAGTGCATAAACTGGAAAACTTTTGGGAAAATCCACGTTAACCACTTCAGCAGATTTACCTTGTTCACAAGTCCACAGCCCAGCCCAGGCCTGGTGTTGTCACGCTCCACGGTGGGCTGGAGGCGTGAGAGTTGCGACCTTGGCCGTGTGTAGTGGAGCTATGGACTCAGCCACAAGGAATTGGAAATAAAGTCTGCTCCTTCACAGGTGGCTTGAGGGTGCTGGATACCACAGCCACGCCACATTGCTGCCCAGTTTTCAGCAGCCCAGCGTGCGACTCGTGCACACTCTGAGCAGCCCTGGTCTAGAGAAGTTATGGGAGAGGTGCAAAGTCACCAACTAGTCATCTCAGCACAGGGATTTGAATCCAGGTCTCGCAGCCTCCCTCGTCCTCCCCTTTCCTCTGGCATCAGTCAGCCAGAGGCACCCTGGGGCCGGGAGGAGAACTGGTGGGTAGATGGGTGGGCCTGGCTGCGGCCGTCAGATCCCTTTATGAAGCTCCCCTGTGGGCCTGGCTCTTCGGGCATTCTTTTGCCTCAAGTTCTGTGGGTTGTCACCAAAACCATAAGCAGTTTGATCATTGTCTGTCCTGGAATTACCCTCACTGCCAAGCTGCCACCTTGCCAGCTGTCTGGCCCACTGGCTTTGTTCTTGCTAAAAGTTTCTTTTACGTGTGGTCAGAGGGGTTCAGTGGTTTCCCTGGAGGTGTAGCCGTTACCTTCCTGGATTCCTGGATGAAGCCCTTGTGACATCCTTTGCAAAATTATGTTTCCCTCTGCAGCCCCCTTTCCTCTAATTGCACACTTCTGCACACATCTGCAAGGCCGCCGCCAGCAGTAGCAGTTCTGAAATGTCCATTGGAGCAGAGGCCAGTGTGGGCAGCTGCTTGGAACTCTCCACAGCTCTGGGGAAAGGTGGTGAGATCATCCCCTTTGAGCAAGGTGGGCCCAGAAGGGGCAGTGGGAGCACAAGGAAAGTTGGGGAATTTTTTTTTAATTTAGTGCAAAGTTAATAACTCTTTTTTTAAAAATTGAGATTGTTTACATATCAGACAGTTATCCAAAGATCCAAAGTGTACAGTCAATTGCCCCTGGTACCCTCATACAGCTCTGCATCCATCACCACAATTAATTTTTTTCCATTTTTAGAACATTTTAATTACTCCAGAAAAGAAATAAAGACAAAAAAAGGAAACTCAAATCCCCCCCTACCCATAACCACCCCCCCACTCCATTGTTGACTCAAAGTATTGCTATAGTACATTTGTTACTGTTGATGAAAGAACGTTAAAATACTACTAACTGTAGCATATAGTTTGCAATAGGTGTATATTTTTTCCTTATATGCTCCTCTATTATTAACTTTTAGTTATAGTGTCAGACATTTGTTCTGGTTCGTGAGAGAGATTTCTAATATGTGTACAGTTAATCATGGACATTGTCCACCACAAGATTCACTGTTTTATACATTCCCACCTTTAAACCTCCAACCTTCCTTCTGGTGACATACGTGACTCTTAAGCTTCCCTTTCCGCCACCTTCACACACCTTTCAGCATTGTCAGTTATTCTCACAACGTGCTACCGTCACCTCTGTTCATTTCCAGACATTTAAGTTCAGCCTAGTTGAACATTCTGCTCATAACAAGCAACTGCTCTCCATTCTTTAGCCTCATTCTATATCCTGGTAACTTATATTTCGTGTCTATGAGTTTACCTATTATAATTAGTTCATATCGGTGAGACCATGCAATATTTGTCCTTTTGCGTCTGACTTATTTCACTCAATATAGTGCCCTCAAAGTTTCTTCATCAACCCATTTTTTTTAAAGACGGTTTTGTTCACACACCATACATTTTGTCCTAAGTAAACAATCAGTGGTGCCCTGTATAGTCACATATTTATGTATTTACCACCGTCATCGCTATCTATATAAGGATATTTCCATTTCTTTCACAGAGCAGGAGGAAGAGTCAAAGAAGGCAGAGAGACAAAAGAAAAAGAAAAAAGAAAGAGAAAAAACCCCACAAAAAACATGACAGATAGAAAGCAACAAAAGGAAAGAGCATTAAACTAAAGTAGAATAAAGAATCAGACAACATCACCAATGCCAAGAGTCCCACACCCCTCCCTTATGTCCCCCTCTTATATGCATTTAGCTTTGGTATATCGCCTTTGTTAAATTAAAGGAAGCATGATACAATGTTTCTGTTAATTATAGTCTCTAGTTTGCATTGATTGTATTTTTTCCCCGATACCTCCCTATTTTTAACACCTTGGAAGGTAGACATTCATTTGTTCTCCCTCATGTAAAAACATATTTGTACATTTCATCACAATTATTGAGCACTCTAGGTTTCCCTGAGTTTTACAGTCTGTGTCTTTCCTCTTTCCTTCTGGTGTCCCACATGCTCCTCACCTTCCTCTCTCGCCTATACTCACGGTCATCTTTATTCACTGTCCTTACATTGCTGTGCCACCACCACCCAAAACTGTGTCCCAGACCCCTCTCCTGTCCTCTCCTATCTGTCTGTGGTGCTCCCTTTAGTATTTCACAAACTCTGTCATTGTCTCTTTGTCAGAGACTATTTTAAACTCCCCTCATATTTGAAGGACAGTTTTGCCAGATACAGGATTCTTAAGTGGCAGTTTTTCTCTTTCAGTATTTTAAATATATCACACCATTTCTTGCCTCCATGGTTTCACCACACATAGTCTTATCAACTTCCCTTTGTATATGATGGATCACTTTTCTCTTGCTGCTTTCAGGATTCTCTCTTTATCTTTGATGTTTGATAATCTGATTATTAAGTGTCTTGGTGTAGGCCTATTCAGATCTATTCTGTTTGTGGTGTGCTGTGCTCCTTGGATCCATAATTTTATGTCTTTCATAAGAGAAGGGAAATTTTCATTGATTATTTCCTCTAGTATTGCTTCTGCCCCCTTTCCCTTCTCTTCTTCTTGGATACCCATGACATGTACATCCACGTATTTCATGTTGTAATTCAGTTCTCTGAGATACTGCTCATATTTTTCCATTCTTTTCCCTATTTGTTCTTTTGTGTGTAGGATTTCAGGTGTCTTGTTCTCCAGTTCCTGAGTGTTTTCTTCTGCCTCTTGAGATCTGCTGTTGTATGACTCCATTGTGTCTTTCATTTCTTGTGTTGTGCCTTTCATTTCCATAGATTATGCCAGTTGTTTTTTTGAACTTTCAATTTCTACCTTATGTATACCCAGTGTTTTCTTTATAGCCTTCATCTCTTTTGCCATATCTTCCCTAAACTTTTTGAATTGATGTAGCATTGGTTGTTTCAATTCTTTATCTCAGTTGAAGTGTAAGTTTGTTCCTTTGGCTGGGCCATAACTTCATTTTTCTTAATGTAGATTGCAGTTTTCTGTTGTCTAGGCATCTGGTTTCCTTGGTTACCCCAATCAGGTTTTCTCAGACCAGAACGGTCTCAGGTCTCAGAGGGAGGCAATATTCAGTATCAGGTTTCCCCAAGGGTGTGTCTTAGAAGACTGACACACCCTGTGAGGCCTCAAGGCACTGTGCTTTTCCTAACCTGCCCAGCAGGTGGCCCAGCCTGTCACTCCCGACTGGGGTAAGGGGGTGTGTGGTCTGCTTAGTTTCTGTTTTGGCTGTTTTCCCCCATGCTCTGGGGTCTGGTTCTTAACAGAAGGTTGGTAGTAGACCTGGGCACCACCTCCTTCCTCTTAGGGAAGATACACCCCCTAGGGCATTATCATCTGCATTTAAACATGTTCTTTGTCTCTCTGACTCCGTTATCTCCACCCCTGTCTGGGTCAGAGAGCTGCGAACTGAAAATGGCTGAGGCTTTCTCCATTGAGCCCCTCAGTTTGAGAGAGAGAAAAAGGGACAGAAAGCCCCCTTTCAGGGTCAGTTTATGGCCCCCAGTTTCACCCATCAGTCAGAGATAGCACCTGGTCCTATGGGCTCCCCATCCTGTGAGAGAGAAGTCCCCCAGCTCTCCAAGGTCAGTTGTCACCAAAAGCCTCTGTCTGCTTGTTGGGGATTTGTAGCTTGTATTGAGCAGTCCATGTTTGCCAATTAAAACCCCAGTTGGAGCTGGACTGAGGTATATTTGCTTGTTCAGAGAGTGCCCGCTCTGTAGCCCAGCGAGGTTTTGCAGTTCAGGCTGCTGTGGGGGAGGGGGCTCCCGGCTCTGGTCCGCAGTTTCTATTCACAGATTTTACACTGTGATCTCAGGCATTCCTCCCAATCCAGATTGGTGTATGATGTGTGGACAGCACAGTTGTCCCCCAGCAGTTATTCCAGATCATTTACTAGTTGTTCCTGATTGTTTATTAGCTGCTCCGTGGGAACTAACTAACGTCTGCTCCTCTCTATGCCACCATCTTCTTCCATCTCCCTGGCGATGTTTTAAAGGAAGCTGAGACATGCCAGAGCAGGAGGTCAGAAGCTGGCAGACCCTCCAGAGTCGTGGCAGGAAGGAAGGAGGAGAGCCCTGGTGCCCAAGAGGCTGGGGTCAGGCTTGGGTCCAGCTCCCAGCTACGTCAGTCACAACTCATGCAAATTCTTAAAGATGGGGGGATAAGAATTCCTATCTGATAGGATTACTGTGCAAGTCAGAGCAGCGATGCAGATAGCGTGTAGCAGTGTCCGGCAGTTCCCGGTATCTGGAGCTTTTCCTACTTGCGATGGGTGCTGTGGATGTACCTTGGAGTTCACCACTGGTGGAGCTGGGTGGTTCCCGTGCCACTGTCTGCTCCCCACCTCAGGCATCTGCACCCCTCTTCACCTTCACCTGACACCTTTCCCCAGCACCCTGGGGACTACACCTGCCCTCAGGGGGCATCCCTGAAATGCCCCAGGGTAGCCCTCAACTGATGAGGGAAGGCAGTTGGTGGATAAACATCCCAGACCCCCATCCTTTGATGGGATAACTGAGCAGTGCATTTTACGTGGCTCATCAGGGATCCCCTGTGGGACTGAGCCCCTGCTTTGCCGGTGGTGACCCTCTCATGCCCTCACCCTTTGTTGGCTGGTTTCCTTCCCTGGCTCCCTTCCTCGCTCCCTCACGTGGGACTCCAGGGGTCACCTTCCAAATGAACGATGTGCACATGTCTTTGTCTCAGGCCCTGCTTTCGGGGGAACCCACACTAAGTCACTGTTATAAGGAGAAGGGCATCGGAGATCCGAGGGGACAGAGCAGAGAAGTGAGAACCAGAACGTGAGAACCAGAACTCGGAGACTGAGAGATAGGGAAGAATTGGGGGCCAAAATTTTAAAAAGCAAACAAAGGACAGCAAAGAAAACATATTCACGGACTGTGAGGTTGGTCTGGGAGCTAAGGGGACATGGTGAGGGGAGTGATTGAAATTCCCGAGGAGTGGGTGTGAGCTGCCTCACAGAGCCGGGGGGAGGCAGGGGGACACTGAGGATGATGATGGATCATCACTGTCTTCCTTCTGCCGAGAGCTTCTCTGTGCCTCTGGGAAGGCAGGACCCTCTCCCCAAACCAGTTTCAGCTGAGTGGAATGTGTCACCCCAGATGCCTGCCGAAGCATCCGGCCCCGATCCTGTTTGAAGGGAGCCGAGGACTCATTTAATCTTGTATAAGGCCCCGTGGGGATGGGGGCCCTTCCCTGCCATGATTTTGCCTTTCCTAATTAAATATTCATGCTTGTCGGTTTCTCCGGTGCAGATTCCTCTTTGTCCTCCTTTCTCTCCTGCCCCTTGGGGAGGCAGTTGCTGTGCTTGTCCTCTGTGGTGTTGCTCCTCCTGGAGGGTGGAGTGGGCATGTCAATTACTTGGGCTTCTTCCCCTCTTTATTCAATCATTTATAACTGTATGAACACATGAATATTTGTTTTATTCTTTAGGTTAAAATCCAGTGCTACTTTATTTATCATGTTGATCAAATTGTAACTTGGACCGTTGGCTCTTTTCATTGGATCCTGCTTCCCTGTGACGTGCCCCAATCACTGTGATGTTTTTGTGTTTTGTTTCATTTGGTTTTAGCACTTCCTTACTATTTGGCACTAAAAGATGCTCCAAGCTTATCTTGCATATTTCCCACCCCAGTTCTGATATCCGTTTCTGTTCCTTTAATTAGAGAATGGTGTTAGAAACCAAGAACTCGGCACCAGTGTGCTCGTTGCTCCGGGGGCGTGGGGGCTTCTGCACTTCCATGGCATATCAAGGAGCCCGAGGAGTCGGGGATACTGAGAAAAGGGGAAGGAACTCGGAAAAAGGCACTAAAAAGGATGTCAAAGACAAATTCTCCAAAGAGGCAGTCTTCTGCAGCTCTCCTTGTAAATATGCCCTGTAATTAAGTTATAATTGAAATCAATTACCAAACATACGCTTATTTGTTCCATGTGTTCTTTGCCCCTTTTCCCTCCTCTCCTACTTTCCTGTGGAGCAACAGTTTTTTAGTGTTCTGTCTACTCTCCATGTCGGCTTAATAGTTTCGCATTTTCAGTGGTTGCTCCAGGGGTTCCCGTGGGGACATCTGACTCAGGAGAGCCTGTCTTCCAACGATGCTGTGTCACCCACATGCAGCGAGAGGGCACCGCAGCAGTGCCCCCACCCCGTGCCTGTCCTTTGTCCCACCAAGCTCACACCGTTCACTCCTGCATGCTTTAGAGCCCTCACTGTGCTGTTGATATTGTGATTTAACCATCAGTTGTGTTTAAAATAATTTTTTAAAAACCAGGGACTGTACAGAAGCCAGTCTCTTCCACCCCCATGCCCAGTATTGCTGCCCCCTCCATTCCTTTGCTTAGATCTGAGTTCCCACTCGAGTTTTCCTTCCACCTGAAGAATTTCCTTGAACATTTCTTGCAGCGCAGGTCTGCCGGTGGTGCATTCTCTCGGCTTTCGTTTGCTTAAAACAGTCTTTATTTTGCTTTCATTTTGCAGATTTTCACTGGCTGTAGAATTCTGGATTGACAGTTTTTTTTTCCTTCCAGCACATTCAAAATGTTGATGCACTGTCTTCCAGTTGTGTTTTATTCCTAATGAGAGGTCCGTGGGAATTCTTAGGCTCTTTTCTCTGAATCCACTGTGTCCTTTTTCCTTGGCTTTCTAGCTGCCTGAGCTTGTGCTCTCTGTTCCCCTCCTACACCCCTCACCCTTTCCATGTTAGTGAGTGCCAGGTGGGCTTCCGTTTCCTCCTGTCTGCCCCACATCACTGAGGGCTTTTTGCAGCTCTAAGAGCCTGCTCTACCCATGCACACAGTAGGTGAGCAGCACCAGGGAAATAACCCCTCAGCCAGGACGCGAGTCAGTTCCCTGCCAGCATGTGGTGGGCAACCCTGAGGTGCCTGCTCTACACTGACTCCCAGGGCTCTCCAGGGAGAATGCACTCCAGTGGCCACGTGGCAACTGGCTGGACGAGGTGCCCGGTGTTGGCTCTTCCTTCCCCTGTCTGGCTTCCCCAGCCCTCTGTCAGTGCTTCCTGGGGCCATCTCCCAGATAAACCACTTGTGCAAGAGTCCTTGTCTCAGGCTTTGCACATCAGATGTGCTCAAAATACATGAGAGCTTTCCTCGCCTGCCTCCGTGCAGGCCCCGGAGCCTGAGAAGGGCCCTGTTTGGGAGTGGCAAAAAGTGTAGCCCCAGTTCCAGGGCAAGTAGGGGTGTGAGGATACAGCAGGATGTTGAAAAGCTGTGCCTCGGCCTTATACTCATCAGCCAGCCTCCTCGAGTCCCCAGAGGCAGAAGGCCCGAACCACCAGAAAGGGTGAGCTACGACGGGGCCGGGCAACAGGAGAGGAGGTGGGGAGGGGGCAGGGCAAAGCAGCAGAAGGTGTTTAAAAGAGGGGCTGGGGCTCAGGGAGGCACTTGGTGTGTGACAAGATGCTGCAACGGCAGCAGAAGGCTCAAAGCCAAATTCCAACGTTTTTGCTCAGGTGGAAGATTCTGGGGATGGGGAGTGTGCTCTGAAAATGACCCCCCTCGGAGTCTATCTCCTTTATCTGTTGCCCGTCATGGTGTGATTTCCTCCCTTGAAAACGTCTTCGAGCCACACAGATAAAATGTGAGGGCTACTTATTACCCCACATTCCTTGCTTGCTCTCATGCCAGCTGGGCTCCTGAGATTCCACATCAGTTAATGCTTTCTTTGCCCTCCCAGCAAAGCCCTGAGTGTTTGCCAGCGATCAGGCTGGCCCAGGGGGCCGGGTTGTACACATTTGTACACAGACACCTAAGTCTAGAAAACGTCCTGGCCCAGCCATGAGCACCTCCGTGGCTGGCAGGAGAAGTGCTTGTGTCGGGTGCTGGCGTGGGCCTCCCGGCTGCCTTCTCCCGGGCACTCGGCCTTCCCTGCCATGCCGGGAGGTGAAACCCGGGGCCCGAGGCTAGCCAGGGCAGCAATGAGTCTTCTTGGAGGCGGCCCGGCCCTCTCTAGGCCTGGTGGATTAGCGAAATACGTAGAATTTCCAAATTTAGCATTCAGGAATCGCTTCGTATAAACAAGGGCTGCTCTTGCCGCAGAGATGCGAAGGAGATAATGCCAAAAAAGTCCCCTTTGCGACTGAATTCTGTGATTCTGCAGCCAGCCTCCAAGCTGCCTGTGGGTGCAAGTGAAGGGCCGCTTCCTGCCTGTCGTCTGCCTGGGTGGTCGGGCTTAAAATGAAATATCCAGGCTGACAAATGCTTTCACAAAGGCCAGATTATAAACTGTAAACCTACTGTCAGCCGGGCAGAAGAGAAATCTAAATGCCTCTTCTACCATTTAAAGATTTAGTTTGGCCACAAGACTAAAGCAGTTCCCGAGCGGGGAAAGCAGGCTTGCGTTTATAAATTGTTGTTTGAGCTCAGAATGAGGGAATCTATCAACTAGGAAACAAACAGCCTCTCTGATATTTCGGGAGATCTGGGTATTGTTACGGAAACCAAGTGTTCTGGAGCGAAAGAAAAGCAAACAGAATTGATCGAAGGGCTCTGTCTTGGAGGTAGCTATATTTGGGGGGATTGTTTGGGATCATGGAGAGTTTTGCAGGGTGAATTTTTCAGGGAAAAAATAGACCAACCTACTTAGCCCAGAAAACCCACAATTGGGATCTGCTGGGGAGGGTAAATGGGTCTGTGTTTTCCTGGGTTTCATGTGTTTGTGGGATTCCAAAACCGGGGCCTGCCCCCACTCCCACGTGGAGGACTGTGGAAGGCTTGGGTGCAGAATGAGCTGGAAGGTTCCGTGATGCTCCGTGATCTCCACGCCAGCCCCCCGCAGCGGGGGGCAGCGGATCCGGGAAGTTCCCATGACAGGGAAGGGGTACGTGGGCTCACCCTCCACAAGGACTCAGCTTCTGCAGACTGAGTGCCTCCCACCCCCGCCTATCAGAGATGGGGCAGCAGCAGGGCAAAGGAAGCCAGGGCACTGGGGGTGGCAGCTGTCGTTGCCACCAGAATCCCATCTGTTTTTCTACAAGGAAGAGTTGGGGAGTCTGGGATCCCGAGACCCAGAACAGCGAGGGGACATTGGATGTGGCAGGGTGGTGACCAGGCTGTCCTTCTCTGGAGGTAAAACCAGATGAGGATTAGTCCATCCATTGTTTTATTCAACAAAGATTTGTTGGGCACCTACTGTGTACTGAGCACTGTGCTAGAAGTTCAGAGGCGTTAATCGCTGAGCAAAGACAAGTGTCCTTGCAGAGCTAACGCTTTCATGGCGGGGCAGACAGTGTGCAGGGAATATAATGAACAAGGAAATCGCACAGGGTAGAAGGAGGCCAGAACCAGGGAGGGGATAAAAGCAGAGCAGTGTCAGGGGGTCAGGGAGGCGGGGATGAGTACGGAGAGCGATTTTAAATAGGGGGCTCAATAACCTCCCCGGGCTGGTGGCTACTGTATTGGACAGTGCAGATCTAGAACATTCCGTCAGCTCAGAACCTTCCCTTGGGCAGCGCTGCTCCAGGGCCTTGTAAGGACATATGAAGCTCACTGTAGCAATTTCAGCGACTGGAAGGCTGGAACCAACTGGAAGGCTTTGGGCAGAGGACGGATGCGGTTTATGTCCAGCTGCTGGGTTGAGAATGGACCTGAGGAAGGAAAGGGCAAGATTCACAGAAGTGCCTCCGAGAGGGGAAGGCGAGGCAGCCAGCCCTAGGGCAGACTCCAACCTAGCCTCCCATCTGGGCTCTTCCCACAGGAAAGGGCCTTTCTTCTTTGCATGTTAAGGTACATATTTGCACATATGGATATATGTATGTGCACGCATATATGTATGTGCATATGTAAGATATGGGCATATTAATGTGTGCGTATACATGTATACGTGCAGGGATATATTTATGATTTTTCCAATGAGCATGATTCATTTTCTTACCAGCTTTACTGAGGGACAACTTACAGACTACACTATTCACCCATTTCTTGGTGTGCAATTCATTGGCTTTTGGTAAATTTGCAGAGTTGTGCAGCCATCATCTGATCCGGCTCCGCGTTTCATTTCGGCAGAGATCTGGAACAAAGGATTCGGGGTTGCCTTCCAGGGTGCTGGGCTCTCAGCCTGGCTGAGGAGGGTCCAGCCAGGGTCCCAGCTGGAAGGCGTCCTCTTTCTGGGGTTGCGGAGGTGTAAGTGGCTTGTCATGGAGAACTGTTCACACGTAAGGAAGCAAATCCTTAGGCCAAGCCCTTCCCGAAAAGATGGGTCACATCTGTTCCTGCCCTCCAGACACACCCTCTTCCGGCCTCTGGCAGGCGGCCTCAGAATCCCTAATCATCATGCTTCAGCCCTGGTGTTTCCAGTCTTCTGGCCAGAAGTATACACAGAGAAAAATATACACAGAGGTTAGGCTCCTTTTCTCACTGAGCTAATATTTAAGGGAAAAAAGATTAAACAGATAGTTCTTTAAAAAGTAAAGGGCTTTAGTAAAAAAATAAAATCCAGCTAAGAGGGGAAAAGTTCAAAGTCCCTGAGGAGAAATGAGGCGCGTTGGTTAAGGAATTAACCGGGCACCTACCATGAACGGGGTGTCGGGGCTGCAGGTGACCATGGGTGGGCTCTGCCTTCTGGGGGCTTCTAGTTTGGGAGGACACGGTCACTCACTCATTTGTCACATTCTAGTTGTGAACTGGTGTGAGCCAGCTGGACTCGCCAGCTGCCCACCATCCTGTTGAAGACACAGTATGGTTTGCCTGGAATTTTCCTTGATGCTCACGAGTCTTAAGTTCTGGGCTGTTCCTCAAAGGACAGATAGAACTGGGGTTCGAAGGAGAATAAAGGGAGCCAAGGTGAGCATCAGGCCTGGGGATGGGAGCCTCTGGCCAGGCCATGGATGAGCGTTGGTGGGCACCCAGCACATGTTGGCCTAAGTCAACCTGGTGGAGAGAGGAATCGTAAAAGTAGAGGGCTTCACTCCCAGAAATCTTTGAATCCTATTTACCAACTGATGCGTTTATTTATTGGGCTTTCTAAATTAAAGTGGGAGTTTATCCACACGGCTACCAGGCTCAGAATGCACACGGTGTGGGAGCTAGGCTCTGCATCTACCTCCAGCACGAGTCTGGCCGGTTTCTTGTGTGCCTTTAACAGCAGCCCATTAGTCCATGTGTGTGCCGACTGCCTCTGCCACACACGTGAAGATGTTCTGTGTTCCCTCGTGTGTAACTGGCTTTTAGATGTTAAAAAAGGCATCTTGAAGATTTTTCTACATCAGTACCTATAGGTATTATTCATTCTTTTTTGCTGGCAGTATAGTATCCAGCTGTATGGCTACACCATGATCTTTAAATAATCCCTTACCAATTGGCACGTGGGTTAGTGCTAGCATTTTATTATTGCAAATGATGCAATTAGCACTTTTCCATATGCCCTTGCCTCTTACAAGAATACATCTGTAGACTAGCTTCTTAAACTTTGGTAATTGCTAGATCAAATAATTTGCACGTTTAAAATGTCTTCTAGCCTTCCAAGTTGCCCACCAAAGGGTTTTTTTGCACACTCTAGCCCTTCAGTAGTACACAGGCTAATTTTGAGCATTTCTTTGGTGATTTCTAAAAGGGAATCTTGGCCCTGGAAAACAGATATCCTCCTCCTGCCAAGAGCCAGTGAGAGGCAGGAGCTACCAGTCTCAGCGTGTGCTCCCCACCCGCACTCAGGGAGCACGTCCGCAGTCTGGGTGGCTCTGCCGGGAGGAGGGCCTGCTGCCCCTCGGTGTTGTGGCTCCCTCTCTTTATTAATTAGGAATGAAGCCTCCAGAGTTTTCACTAGGTCCAGCCGCCTGTCTACAGCCTTCCTGGAAGCTGCATTTCTGTGGCATGTTACTGAGCCCCACTGCCTTAGAATGCGGCAGAAACAGCGTGCAGCTTCTACATCCCTGGCTTCAAAGGAAATTGGCTTCCCTCCTCTTCTTCTCTCTCCCAGCATCCCGGCTTCAGCCAGGAGGCACGGGCAACATCTCAGTAGCACAGGATGGAAGGAGCCTGGTCCTTGAAGAAAACATGGAGCTAGGGCAGGAAGCAGCGCCCCATTTCTGCACCACGCATGGTGGAGTGGAAGCTTCCCCTCTCCCAGGGGGTTCTGAGCTTTGGTAATCCCAAGGTTCGGGCTGTGAGCAGGAAATTGGCATCAGTGAGGGGCTGCAGTTGAAGAGCACGAGAGGCCTTGTGTGTGACCCCACCTTAGGCGCCCTGTGGATGCTCAGAAATCACCCGCAGACCTTGGGGATGCAGCCAGCTGAGGTCCTTAGCCATGCACATGGCCCGGGAGCCACGGAGTCGGGAATTCCTACTAAAGTGGTTGCTGCCACACCCAGGGCCCCTGGGGTTGGACACAGTTACCCAACTTGCAGGCCACGTAATTTCCTGGTCACTGCAAAGTGGGTTGGAATTCTGGGGCCCTGCTGCCTGCTTCCAACGGCTCCAGGAACCGAATCGCCAACCAACAGCTGGAACAAACACTCATAAAAAAGTCGCCCAGCTTCTGCCCTCCATCTGCTTCCTGGAAGATGTTCACAGCAGGCCCTGGCCGCCCACACACAAAAAGCATGGGTTTGGTCTTTCCCGGCAGGCTGCTCGGCGGCAGGGGCTGGGAGTTTCTGAGACTTGCTAAATCATTCTGGCTGTTGGCTTTGAGATTTTCTGGAACCCAACTAAAGGAAAGGAAACCAAAGGGCCATTAAGCCATTTAGTTTTCTTCTTTTGTTCTTGGTTACTTGCAGAAACCTTAGGATGGCGGAGCTTGTCAAGGTATTTAATGGGCAAACCATTGAGCAGGTAGAATTCCTAGTGAAACAACAACCGGAAGAGCTTAAAGGGTGGCAGCTACGGAGGACGGGTGGATTCTGATCTCTCGTTCACTCACTTGTTTAATGGGCCCTTCCAGGTGCTTCCCGTCTGGGTCCTGAGCTGTGGCCGGAACAGAATGGAGATGACACAACTTTGTTCTCAGGGAGGCCACTGTTGTCTGAGACAGGCGGTGACCACAAATGGGAACTGGGATAAGGGGGTGTGTGAGGACCTGGGGGTGCACAGGGGAGGCTCGGGGAGGGCTTCACGGAGGCGACACTGAACTGAGCCCTGCTCCAAGTCTGGCTCCCTGGCTGCCTGTTTCAGACAGAGGGGACTGGCTGCTCTAACCACCCCACTCCCCCACATCTCAGGGTCCTAACCTGATAGAAGTTTCTTCCTCACTTCCCTGTGAAGGGGGCTCTGCCCTGGGCAGTGTCTAGGGAGCGGGCTCTGTGCGCCTCTGTCCTCGAGGGAGGACGAAGTGTCCCGGGTGTGGACAAGCCAGGCCGTCGGCCACATCTTCTTGCTCGGAAGGCTGGAACACACGGAGGGAGGGACAGTGGACACCCCTCTGGGTGCCAAAGGGCAGGGCCAGCTGCCAGCCAGCACCCCCTCATCGTGGCTTGCTTTCATTAACCTAAACCATTCAGACTCGGTTTCTTTTGGTTGCAACTAAAAGAATCCCCTGCTGCCCGGGATGCCTGGCGCCGAAGATCACGGCTGAACAGACGTGGGCTCCGCGCGCGGCAGCGTCTGCTGGTTCTGTACAGTTGGCGACTCTGCTTTCTAATCCCTCAATGCTCTGGGCATCGGCCCTTAACCAGATTCCCGGGAATTCCTCAAGCAATGAAATAAAGCGGGTCTGGGCAGGATCCGAAGGAGGAAACGTGGCCTCCTGGCCACCAGGACCTGCGCCCTCCGAGCATCCAGCTCCTTCCCCTCGGCCGGCCCAGCACCCTGGCTCGCCCCCGACGCCCGGCACCTTGGGTCCTTGGGGCTCGGCTGGAGGGGCTGACGGGAGGGATGTTCAACTTTGCAGCTTTGCGGAAACAAATGTATGGGACAGAAACTGGGGTCGGAAGCTCACCCTCTGGAACCAGCACGTGGCAAGGCGGCAGCCCACCCGGGTAGACCTCAGCGTCTGGCTGCTCTGGAGGGGGCTGCCCTGCCACGGAGCTTCATGAGGAGGAGCTAAGGAGCTGAGGAGGACAGAAGGAAAGATGGAGAATCCTCGTCCTGGGGTCCCGTTCCAGTGTCCCCACAGGAACATTCCAGGCCAGGCTCAGCCACCACTCACAGTCCAAAGGGGAGAACTCGCCGAGCAGGGACAGGAGGGGGGCTGTGGGATAGACTTTCCAGGGTTGACAGATGCCTGGGGAGCAGGGAGGCCCCCTCCTGTCCGGTAGCAGAGCCGACTGAGCCATGAAAGTGAAATGACTTGTCAGCCCCTAGTGTGCCCCTGTCCCGTACCCCACACAGTTCACGTCGTCACTGCTCTCGAGGACATCTGCAGTCCTAGGCCCGAGCCGGAGGTATCAGTGTCCAGTGACTCCTGGTGAGGCATTGGGCCACCCCCGCTGGGACCGCTGACCCCTCGTCCAGCCGTCGCGCATGGCTTCCTGGGGACCCCGCATTTTCCTCTCTTGCGCTTGGGTGAATTCCTCCCCCTCTTGAGGCCTCAGTTTCTTCAGTGGTACAATGGTTAAGTCCCTTCTACCTCTTAGGATGGCGTGGAAGTTAAATGCTATGATGCTGGGAGAACACGATACCTGGTGGATGGTGTTCGCGATGATACCGACGCCAAGGGTGGGGCAAGGACATCGTTTGGGTGACTCTCGGTGGGCTTGTCATTGGTGGAGGGAGAAGGAGGCTGTCCTTGCTCCATCCAGTGGCCTCCGTCCGAGCTGGCCAGAGCCACACTGGAAGCTGTGGCCACAGGAGATCCAGGAAGCCCGCTCTTTAAAGTTTTCACAGTTTGTTTATCACAGAATTGCTTGCATTAATTTTGACATTTAGGGGATCTTGCACTAAAATATTTTGCATCTTGATTACTGAGGTTCTTGGTGACCCCCCAGATGGTGCATGAGGGGTGAGTGCCTCGCTCGTCTCGCCCAGTCCTGCTCCCGGACTCTCACAGTGGAGGGGGCACCTTGCCCGTGAGCTGAGGCAGGGCTCCCCGGATGCTTCCGGACCTTGCACAGCAAAGGGGAGTCGGTTCTGAGTACTGCAGGGCCAGGACAGGGCATCCCGACTGGGGATCTGGTTTCTACCAAGGTGCCCCCGTTGAGGCTCAGGGTGGATGTCCACACTCGCTTCCAGGGCCCCATGAACAGACGCCCCTCCAGGAGGCTGCTGCGGTGGTTCCGGGGGGTTTTGAGGAAGCGATTCTGAGCCCAGCATTCTGAGGGCTTCATTGTGGACCGGGGAAACAGACCCTGGGCAGCCCCACAGCTGGGGAGGAGCCTCAGAAGCCAGCCCCTGCGAGTTCCCCGGCCTGGACCGAGCTCGTCTGGGGATCCACGCACTGGCACGCCACGGGGCGGAAACCAGATTTCATCAAGGCCAAGACCAGATTTGTGAGCCATTCACGATGCAGATCCTGTTCCAGATGTTGCCTGCTCGCACGTGATTTCAGAAGTTGAGTTCTTTAAACGATCTGGGAAACCGTCCAGTCTCCGGAGCTCCTCACAGGCTCAGCCCAGCCCCAGGGCTGTCCTTTGGGTCCTTCCTGGCTTCCAATACAGTAACCCGTGGGTATTTGCTCTATGTACAGACCTCGAAGAAGTTTTGTTTGAAGAACGGAATCTCTGATTAAGAAGCGTTTCAAAGCCGTGGACCTGACCCACAGTGCTCAACCCTGGCTGAACGTGGGCGTGACTGGGGCATGTTGGAAAGTTCTAAGGCACTGGCCTCCATCCAGATATTCTGCTTTAATGGGCCCAGGGAGGGGCCCAGTACCTTCCCTGATGACCCTAATGTGTCACCAAAGTTGAAGGTGCAAACCTGGTCTTGTGGTCTTCTTTTGACACATGGAAAATGGGGGCCCAGGAGGCGAAGTGACTTGCGTAAAGCTGAACAGTCAGTCTCCAGGCTGGGCTAGAACCTTGATCTGCCGGTTATTATTCGCTGTTCTTCTGGACTCTACAACACATGTGAGCGTGCACACACACACACACACACACACACACACGGCTAATACAGTTACTCTGTGTGTGTGACTTTCTATGATTCCATTTTCACGTTTAAGCAAATGTTTTTAATCCGACATTTGAGTTTCTGAGGAAGAAAGCCCCAAATAGGAAAGGGCACAGATCTTTCTACTTCTGCTGGGAAACAGAGGCACCAAGGTCACAAGTTTCCCCCAAGACCACACAGACAGAGCCGAGAAAAGGCTGCAGCATCCTGGCTCCCAGGCTCATAATTTGATTTAGGCACTTTGATAGACTCAATTTTGCATTCCCTCTGGGAGGCCAGTCCAACTCCAACTGGTTGATGGGGACAAATTGCCAGTACTGGTGAAGGGTTTCTGCTGTGTTTTCAAGGTCAATCTCAGTTTTTGCTTCTGTTTTCCCAAGAATTAGAGAGAACAAGGAAAGAAATAAGCATATGGATTTGGTAGCCAAACTGGCCTCTCAGGGGACAAATTCTACTTAATTTACAGTTTTAAGAGACTCTTCGATAGAAGTGGTGGTGGGAGGGAAATATGGGTTAAGCCAAAGGCAAAGCTGAGAGCCTTCAGACAATTACGTCCCTTCTCACGGTGAAAGATGACATGTCCAAGTAATACTTATCGGAAACCTCACAATCAAAGCAAAGGGACTTGCCAAACAACAGCAGGAGCAGTGGTATACAGGAGGTAGGAGACTGTGGTACCGGCTTTTGGAGTTAAAAAGTGCTTGGGGTTCTCCAAAGAAGACAAACAAATGGCCAATCAGCACACAAAAAGATGTTCAACATCATTAGCCATTAGGGAAATGCAAATCAAAGCTACAATGAGAGAGTGCTTCACACGCACTGAGATGGCTATAATTTTTTTTTAAAAAGGAAAATATTTAGTGTTAACTAGGATGTGGAGAAATTGGAGCCCTTGTACATTGCTGGTGGGAATGTATAATGGTGCAGCCACTATGGAAAACCATTTGGCAGCTCCTCAAAAAGCTGGTAGAATTACTATATGATCCAACAACTCTGCCCCTAGAATTCTGATACCTAAAGAATAAAAAACAGGTATTTTGACAAAAGTTTGTACATGAATGTTCATCGTAGCACGATTCATGGAAGCCGAAAGGTAGAAACAACCTGTGCTGAGACAGAACGTGGCCCAGCCACATAATGGAACACTATTCAACCACACGTGGCTGAAGTTCTGACCTGTGCTACCACACAGATGGTCCTGAAAACCTGTGGAAGGAAAGCAGCTGGCACGGATGGCCACATGTTGTGTGATTCCATTTATATGCAATGTCCAGAACAGCAAATCTAGAGACAGAAAGTAGATTCGTGGTTGCCAGGGGCTGGGGTCAAGGGAGGCCGGGGAGTGGCTGCTGATGGGTAAGGGGTGATGATGTGCTTTGGAACTAGAGAGAGTGGGTGTACTTGAATATCACTGGATTGTTCACTTTGAAATGGTTAATTTTATGTTGCATGAATTTCACCTCAATCCTTAGGGGTCAGCTAGTCCTCCTCCAATTGTGCAGTTGGACAGACTGACTTGTAAAGCTGAAGGGACTTACCCAAGGAATTGGTGTCAGAGCCAATGAAAGAACATGTGTCTCTGACACTTGTCACAATACTCTCTAATACAGAGTGAGGAAGGACCCATGACGGTGGGCAGGGCCTTCCCTGGCTGTGGTGGTGGCCTTGGAAGTTTCTACGTGAACATGGTGGTGAATGGCCAGGGACTCTTCACTGTTCCTCTCATTGAAAGGTGGCTTCTGGAACCCCAGATGGCTCTGCGACTTCTTTTGACCCACAGAAGTGGCAGAAGAGCCACTGTGTGATTTCGGAGGCTGGGTTTTAGATCTGAAGCCTCTGTCACCACAGCTGTACACCCCTCCTGGGAGCCCGCTGCCATGCCGTGAGAGGACCAGGGCACTTTCCTGGAGGAAGGCCAAGGCGCCCTGTCGGACAGCTGCAGCTGGCACCAGTGGCGGCCAACACCCACGAGAAGTCATGGGGGTGAGCCATCTCGGATATTGCAAACCAGACAAGCCTTCAGGGGTCAGTCCCTGCCGATCCTCACAGAGACACAGAGCCGGGCCGAGCCCCCTTGACCCTTGGAACTGTAGGAGATGATGACACTCGCTGTTGCTTTACGCCGCTGTGTTTTCAGGTGGCAGGTAATGCAGCACAGGATGCCTGAATCAGAGGTTATTCCCAGAGGTGGAGTGCTGCAGTACCAACAGCTGAAGACACGGGGCACTGGGCAGGGGGCCTGGCATCGGGCAGGGTGGAGGCCTCAGCCAACGAGAAGGTGATCCATGGAGGCCAGAGAGGCAGCAAAGAAGCCACGGCCAGGGGTTGGAGAAGGGGACCGGAGTTAGGGGCTGCCAGTGCAGCTCGCGGCGCTTTCACCCGGGAAATGCGGAGAAGAGGAAGTGTTCCTAGCTAACTCGTCAGTGTGGCTAAGGATGTTTCCAGGATGTTGAAAGTGTCTATGAAGAGAGGAGAGCGAGATGAATTAAGGAAGCAACTGTTTAATTTCCAAGCAGAATTCAGAGAGAAGACAAAGGGCCCTGGACAGTTTATCCAGCCAGCAAAAGTTTCTGAAAACAAAATAAAACTGGGGGAAAGATCACATCCAGGGGCCATCAGTAAAAGGTAGGCTTGGGGCAAATCCAGGGTGTAGCCATCAGACCCTCGGTTAAGCTCTCAGAGAGATTTTAAGGGGCTCCCACTAGACCCTCGAAAGCCAACAAATGGGCTCATCTTAAAGCCACGATCACACTTGACGCATACACCCAAGGGCAGCGGCCTCTGTCTCAAATAGACGTGTGGGTGCAACTTGTGTCTCGTGGAAGGGAATAAAACTTAGTACACAGAAGCCTCCTCCAAACCCCACCCCCACCCCCCAATTTCCTACTCTCTCAGCTTTGCTGACCATCCAAAATGGAAAGAGGCCTGGGAGCAGGAGGCAGGCTGAAAAGCTCTTAGGCTTCAAGCACGGGCCATTTGTCACGGAGAAGGATGACTCAGAGGCCGGCCCGCGGCTGCAGAGCACTGTTCCCAGAGGAGAACTGGGTCTGCCCCGGCGCAGGGAGCACTGGCAAAATAGGCCCCACTGGATTTCAGGGTTACTCGGGGCCGGGGGCTGCTGTGCGCTCCTTCTCTCTCCCCTTGGCAAACCAGAGGCTCGTCTGAGGCTGTCTCTCCTGAGCTGCCATTGTCTGTTGGGGTTATAGAGGCAGTGAACTCTGCACCCAAGGAACCACACTTGAGAAGCTACACCCAAGGGGGGGATCCCGAGGTACTTGTCTGCCGCTGCACCGATGTGGACAAGCCCCTACCTCCAGCCTGAGCCTGTTGTCCAAAAGGGAAAAAAACCTCTGGAGGGCTCAAAGAGTGTGCGAGAATGCATTTCACATATGGGGGGGTGTATAAATAATTGTACCCAGAGGGTGGCAGGTAAAGGGAATATGGCTACTGATTTTTTTGCCACTCCTCCCGATGAGGGGTGGAGTCCGTTTCCCCTCCTTTTGAATCTGGAGTGGCCTGAGACTTGCTGTGACCCACAGAACGTGCTGAAAGTGAGGCTGTGCAGCTTTCAGGGGATGCGGCTTTGGCTCCCTTCTGTTTGGAAAATCCCTCTCGGAGCCCAGGTGCCGGGTGGAGAGAACCGCAGGCCAGCGGGGCGGCCGCACGGAGGAAAGCTGAGCCCCCAGCCGACAGCCAGTGCCAATGGCCGCCTCCGGGGCCAGCCACGTTGGTCGCCAGCCCCAGGAAGGCTTCAGGTAGCCCAGCCCGGGCCCACATCAGGGGGGGTGGGAGAGCTGTCGGGCCGGACCTCGTGAGAGCTACTAAATGCTTAGTCTCGTTTACGCCTCTAAGTGCTGGGATGGTTTGTTCTGCAGCAATAGATAATCAAATCAGGCATCTTTCTTCGCCTTCAGCATTTTTACTCTATTTGAAATTCCCTTAAAAGTCAAAGGCACATGAAGTAATTCTCAAAGGAAATGAGAAATCACAGAGCTATTTGGGGGAGCTACTTTGACCCGGCAGAGAGTGGGGGAGTTTATGAACCAACTGAAAGTTTGTGAGCCCCGGGTCTTTCTCAGCAACTCCACCAAGGGTTGTTCTTCCCGGAGGCTTCCCGACTCTGATTCTCTGGTAACACAGGCTACCCCCAAAGTGGGAATCTGGGTGCACCGCCCTTTCCTGGAGACACCATCTTTTTGCCTGGAAGGGTGGTTCTTAAACGTGCTAAGAGGACGTCCTGATGTCCTTTCTTCAATCCAAGGGGCAAGTGCGATATGGCTCAGCCTCGGTGGCACCTCCTTGGTCATAAGTCCAGATGCTGTTGGTGACTCCCCCGTCCATCCTCGAGCCCCCTCTGCACCCCCTCATAGCTGTGCTTGGGGGTCCACCCCGGTGCCTCCTCACTTTACCTCTTCATTGGTGGGCCGAGCGCTGGCTCCACAATGGAAGGTGCGATCGCCAGGGGCTGAGAAATTAGTGTTCCTGGGGCACCCCCCAGCCGACAGGGGCAGGTGTCCATGGACAAGTACCCGGGGTCCCAGGACCTGAAGGACGATTCTGAAGTGTGTTCTACACAGTTCCTCAGGGGTCCCCAGCATAAGGAGCCCCAGGCACCCCCCACAAGCTTGTCTGCACACCCTTTGTGGGCTGCCCCCTTCTCTGTCCCCTCCCTGGTCCCTCACTATGCTTCCAGGGGTCCTGAGTGAACAACCTGGACCCAGATTCTTGGCTCAGGGTCCACTCTGGGGTGACCCCCCGCAAAGGCAGATGGGGTGCTGGTGGAAGCTATGGCCCACGTCATTAGTCCCTTCCCTGCCCGTGGAGCTTCATCCTGGCAAAGACTCTCCTGCTCCCCCCCATCGCCTCTCTAGGATTTGGGGGAAACCCGGTGGCTCCCTCTGTTCTCAACTGGACTTGCATCCCACCAAGTTCATCACCATCTCCGGGGTCCCCAGCTCCACCCCACGGTCTCCCTCTGTGGCTGAGCAGAGGGAGCCACCTCTGTCCTCATTGTTTATGCTATCAGGAGATTCTAGAATGTTAGGAAATTTAATGAAACAGCTCTTTCCATTGTCACCCATAGCTCTCTTTCTCTCCTCCATAGCACCCTTCCATGGACTGGGCTCAGGGTAAATTCAAGTGACCGCTACATGCTGTCCTCAGAACTGCCCCTCTCCACCAACAGCGAAGCTTTGCCATGGGGTCGGACTCATCCTGCTCTCTCTTCCTTCTGGGTGAGTCCCTCTCAGTCACCCCATGTGTGTCTGACCCTGGTGGTGTGCAGAGCTGGGAGGCAGCTGGAGATCTGGCTACTAAAAAAACTAAGCCAGGATAAAGGCTTTCCTCAACGGCTTGGTGAAGCCAGGCTGGGCTGCGCTGCCATAACAAGTAGGACCCGAATCTCAGGGGCACAGCACAGCAAGGTCTCCCCAGGTCAAGGTGACCACCCCCAAGCCACTTTCCTTCCTGAGGGAGCTGGGTCCGGGCCACTCCTGACTCATGGCTCCTTGGTCACCGAGGCAGGGAGGGGACACCGGGCAGCTCCCACCCGGCTCTTCTGGGACTCCCAGTGGAAGCGGCACGTCCCTGCTGCGTGGCTCTGCCCAGCTCTAAGGGGGCCAGGAAGTGGGGGGCACAGATAGAACATTGGGGTGGCACCACTGCTTTCTGAGCTCTTCTGCCACAGGCTTTGCTCAACCCTCGGGCCATTGCTGGTATTTGCCCGCAGAGGACGAGATGACCCTAATGGCAAGTCTCAAACAACCCACCCTGTGGGTGTGACGGCTGCGTGTGCATTCGTGATTTTATATTGCAAAGAGGTGAGGCGCACTTTCTCTCCATCCCAGGGCCCGTGCCTTAGGTGGTGTCCCAGAAGCCATCCCCGGGTGTCTGGGCTGCCGGTCACACAGCCCATTTGAGAAACTCCCTGGGGAGGAAAGAGGCAGATTAAACGGAAGGCTGTTTACAGTGGGGAAAACCCAACAAGCCGTTTTCTAGGCGGCCACCCCAAATCACGGTCCTTTGTCTCTAAGATGCCAATTGAAAGCGTCTTACAAATTGTTTTGCAACGTGCTTTTCTCGCGTGCCACAAGATAACAGGGCCTTGTACAATCGATGAGGTCAATGACATATGGCGTTTGCCTGTGGGGTTAATTTGTTTTGAGGCTGCTGTGAGGACAGAATGAGCTGAGCCTTGGTGGGGACCGTTTCCTCTCAAGCTGCATGTCCCTCAGTTTGCATCTGTGAGGCTCAGTCATCCCTCTTTCTGCCCAGCCCACGGCTGCTGCCCTTTCTCCCCAGCCTGAGCACCTCGGGGCATCGCGTGAAGGCCCAGCCTCATCCCGCACCCGGCTCCCCTGGGGCTGCAGCACCTCCCGTGTCCGTCCCTGGCAGGTACAGCTCCCGCTCTCACTGGCAAACTCTCCCTATGCCATCCGGTTCAACTTCGCTGCAACCCACGTGAATTAATAGCCTTCTGAGCCTTTCTGAGTCTAGAGCTGGGTGGCCAGACTGTGAATTAGTTTTCCAATGGATTAAGTGCTAAACCCTGAACGAGTCAGCCATGGCCAGGGGGTGGAGGAAGTGGGTAGAGTGTGGGATGTGGGTGGAACCCTGGAGGGGCAGCATCGCCTCCAAAGAAGCATGGGTGTGCCAGAGACATGGATCTACCCCCATACCCCATATCCATGTCTGCAGCTAGCCATCCATCCATCCGTCTATCTATCTATGATCTACCTATATCTACCTACCTACCTACATATCTATCTATCTATCTATCTATCCATCCATCTATTTTTGCACTCCTTCTCTCCTTCCCTCTCTCCTTCCGTCCCTTCCTTCCTTGGACCTCGTGTGTAGACACTGTACAAAGCCCCATCTTGCCGGTTTGCTTGTTTATTCCCTTTTGTCCCCCTCCACCACTCCCATTACCCACTGACAACCATTTGAATGTATTCAATGTAAACATTTGTGTTTGTAGCATGGAGCTAAAAAGCCAGACTTCCTGGTTTCAAATCCCAGAGCTGGTACTTAGTTGTGTGATTTGGAGCCTGAGTCTGTATAATAATAGAGCTTACCTTAGAGGGTTGCTTTGATTTTTGAATGAATGAATGCATTTAAAGTACTTAGAGCAGTGTCTTGCTTGTAATAACTGCTAGGTGTTTAGTTGTTGGGTGTGTTCTTGGAAAAAGTCTACTTTGTTTTGTGTAGCTGGATATTTAGATTATGTAAGTGGCACCCAGTAAGTGGTTACTTTTTATTACTTGTTTCAGTTAGGGTGTTTCATTTATATACATGAAATGTTATGAATTTTTCCTGATATGAACTGTTTTCATAAATGCTTCTTAATGGCTACATGTTCTTTCTTTTCATCAATTTATCATTTGTCAATTTAAACAATTCCCTTTTCTTGAACACCTAGGTTGTTCCCAATGACTTGCTAAAAAACGATGCTCAATTGTGCATCCAGAAACACATATTTTTGTGTAATCTCTAATTTTTCCCTAGGCTACCTTCCTGGAAGTGGATTTGCTGAGCAAATGGGTGAACACATCCTAATGCACCTGGCTACACGTTACCAATTGCCCTCCTGACTGGTTACGCTGATTTATACTCTTTGAAGCTGAATGAATACAAGTTGCTAGCTTCCTCTTTCTCCTGCATCAGGCCTGATGCTGTGCATTTTCATATAAAAAAGGACATCCTTGGCTCTGAGAATTTGACTGTCCACTGATGTCCCATTGAAGGCAGGAGGGTCTCACCCAGAAACGTGAAGATTGGCACCAGCTAAGAGGAGAAGGCCCAGAGAGAGAGAGCACTGTCCTCACAGAGCAGGAGGCAGGGCTCAGTGCAGAAGGGAGAAGACGGATGTCAGGTCAGGGCTTTAACGTTATGGGCGGCTTGGTGAGGGCAAGGAGGCTGGGAGGGCAGGTTGGGGGGTGAGGTGGGCTTCAGCCTCATTCCTGGAAGTGAGCTGCCTCCCGCTTACATGTTAAGTTCATCTTGATTGTAAGTATGGGTCTGTTCTCCCTAATGGTAGGGTTGGGTAACGATGTGGTCCCGGAGGCCAGCGTTGCCCAGGAGAATCCGGGCTGCAGATTCCTGATTCAGAAGGAATGCTTGGCCATTTGAGTTTTGTCTCCCATCTGTTGATTATATTTGTTGAGTTGGGACTGTGGGGAGGCTTACTCTCTTTGAATTTTTTTGTTTTTTACTTGGGCATGTGGCTGGAGACCCAACAGTGGCGGGTATTCACACGGCATAAGAATCCCATAACAGTGCAGGAGTTGGAATTTGCTGCAGGGTTTTGTAGGGGAGAGGGAAAGCATGCTGGGTGGCTTTCCTGTGATCAACAGGGATGGGGGAGCATTCAGAAGGTTGGGTGAGGCCATATAAGGGGGTCCTGAACGTGAGTTAAGGAGGTGGGCATTCCTCCAGGACGGCCATGGAAGGGGTCAAGTAGGTTAAAGGTGGCTTCTTGATTAAATTGTGTATCAGTTGGGAATGCCGTCCGCTGCAAGGAACTCATTCCTGACTAATAGAAAGGTAAAATGTGGGAGGACTAGAAGGCTGGCAGGGAGAGCTAGCCGAGCATCGTCAACACTGCAGGGTGGCCTTGGTGGTTCTCTCAGTCTCCATCCCAAGATATCGCAGCAGCTCTGAGCATCCCATTTTCACACTCCCTCACCTCCCCAGTCCCTTTCTACACAACGTCCCCTTTTCCTTAACAAAATGCCATCGTCCCTGCAGCGCAGTGGTGTCTGACCTCACAGGGTAGGTTCTTTGGCTTCGAGATAAGGGTCACCGTAGTGGCTGTGAGTGCCGGGTGAGGTCCCCATGGTGTGGTTAGCTCATTGTGCATCCCACAGGGCATTCGGAAAGGCTCGGGCTGTCGCTGAGCAGCTGCCTTACCAAGGGGGACCATATCCCGATTCCTTGTCTTGCCCCCAACCATGTATTGTTATTGGAGGGAACCTGGGGTAGCAGAAAGGCTCAGCCTTAGAGACTCAGCCCTGGATTTAAATCTTAGACCCACCACTTTTAGCTTGTGTGACCAAGGGCCTGTCCAAGTCTACCTCTGAGCCTCAGTTTCCCCACCTATTAAATGGAGATGATAATGCACAATAAAGAATTGTTGTGAGGCTTAGAGAGAACATATGCAATATCCTTAGCACTGTTCCTGGCACGGGGAAGCTAAATACATGGCCAACTCATCTAACAATCCCTGCAGAGGACAGGAAAGGGCACATCGGGAGTGACTCTTCCCTGAGGAAATAAACAAAAAGGAAAAAGAAAAGGTGATGGCACTTGTCTCCCCTTTGCTTCCAACATGAGTTACGACAAGGGGAATTAAAGGCACAAATGCATACATTGCAGATTTCCAGGACAGCCTCCAAATGCAGTCAGATGTGCAGGACTGGGCCACTGCAGCATCCACGATGCAGACGGAGAAGCCACATTATGCAGCATTGCAGGAAACTGTTCTGGTTGAGATTTTAATCTAAAAAAAGAGGATCTTGCTTCTTATCTGCCATCTGTTTGATGATGGGCAGATGTGTTTGAATGCAGACAAATGAAGGTGCAACCTCTTTTTACAATTACTGCCAACCCACCAAAAATCTTGCCTTCTTGTGGTCAGGCAAAGGGAGCTAGGGACGTGGCGTCATGGAGAAAGACACCCGAGCCTGCTGCCTTCCAGTATCTGGAAACCACTTGAGCCAGCATCTTGGAAAAGCCAAGGAAACCAGCCCCAGCTGTCCTCCACAGGAAGCTGTTATGGAATGAGCTTCTGGGACAATTCCAGGGTCACCGGCAGAGGTGGCAAGTAAATGGATAGATGGGGGAAGGGCCAGTTTTAAAAACAAAGTCATGTCCGAGCATCTGGATTCAATTTGATGACTAGTTGGTAATAGAAGGACTCTTAGAATCCATCAAGTTCAAACTACTTCTCTAAAGTCATGCAGAAAGTTGGTGGCAGTGTCATTCATTCAATCAATCAATCAATCAATCAATAAGTCCATCCAGATTTGTGCTGCAAATCTCCAATGAGTGGGCCACTGTGCTAGACGTCAAGCTAGGGACCCCAACAAGCAGATCTTATCCTCAGAGAATGTATATTGCAGTGGAGGAGATGGATTGCAGCAAATTACATACCGAATTTCAACTGGGATCATTGCTATGAAAAGTTTGGGCTGCCGAGAGAGAGTCTGGGGGTCTGGAAGGAACCCCTGAAGAAGTTATTGTGAAGCTGAGACCTGAAGGACCAGTGAGACAAAGGAAGGGGTGGGAGCAGAGGGGAGCATTTCAGAGAGAGAGAAAACTCTGCCAAGGGAGGGAACATGGAACACCAAGAACATGAAAGAGACGTAGAGATGCTGGGGAGGGAAGCAGCACAGACATCCAGACTTGCAACCCCCCGGCTGGGCATTCTTTCCACCACGTTCATCAGGCCCCATCCCACGCCTCCACAGCTGTGACATCAGTCTGTCCTCTGACCCCCACATTCGGAGAGGACTGGCGATGGCAATCCTTGGCTGACTGGCTCTAGAGAGGGTTCATGTCAGACGGGACCAGGACTTGGGGGACTGGGAGAGAAGACTGTATGGTTTTTACTGTTTCACTTAGGAATGTGTTGGGCAGTGTGCCAGTTTGAATGTGTCATGTCCCCCAAACGCCATTATCTTTGATGTAATCTTGTGTGGGCAGACGTTATCAGTTTTGATTAGATTCATTGAGTGTTTCTTTGAAGATGTGCCCCACCCAGCTGTAGGTGATGACTCTGATTGGATATTTCCATGGAGGCGTGGCCCCACCCATTTAGGGTGGGCCTTGATCAGTGGAGCCATATAAATGAGCTGATGGACAGAGGGAACTCAGTGCAGCTGTGAGTGACGTTTTGAAGAGGAGCCACAGCCAAGAGGGACACTTTGAAGAAAGCACAGGAGCTGCAGATGAGAGACAGTTTGAAGAGGGCCATTGAAAGCAGACTCTTGCTCCGGAGAAGCTAAGCGAGGACAGATACCCCAAGAGCAACTAGGAGTGACATTTTTGAAGAACTGCAGCCTAGAGAGGAACGTCCTGGGAGGAAGCAATTTTGAAACCAGAACCTTGGAGCAGACGCCAGCCACGTGCCTTCCCAGCTAACAGAGGTTTTCCGGACACCATTGGCCATCCTCCAGTGAAGGGACCCGATTGCTGATGTGTTACCTTGGACACTTCATGGCCTTCAAACTGTAACTGTGTAACCAAATAAACCCCTTTTATAAAAGCCAATCCATTTCTGGTGTTTTGCATTCTGGCAGCATTAGTAAAATAGAACAGGCAGTAGGTAAGAAAATAGCAAATGATGTAGCACACCAAATAAAAACAATTCATATCTCCCGTATGAAAAATCCAGCATTCAGCATCTCACAATGGAGCAAGTTCCCTGGGATATCAGAATTCTGGGTAGCATCTTGGTACCTCTCCTGACCTTTCCAGCAGGTCTCATGCTGGCAGGTGTTTCTTCAGCATCGTGTCCTCATGGCCGCCTTTCAGTGTAGGTAGGTGGGTGGAGAACTGCGCCTCTCTTCTTTTACATAGAAGAAAACTCCTCTCTAGAGCCCCTTCTGGCTCATTGGCCCAACTGGGCCAAGTGCTCCCCACTAGCCACAAGAGAGGTTAGGAAAGTGATTACCTGGGGAAAGTGAGGCAAAGGATTTGCAGATGGCTGCTGGGCCATCGCAGGGCACTGTCAGATCCCTGCAGCCATCAGGACAACAAAGCCATCCAGAGGAGCGAGTCCTCTGATCATGCCCAATTGCACAGTGCTGGTGACTATTATTAATCTATTTCTGCAGTTTATGTCCATTGATACTTCAGTGTGTGGCTTTGGTACATAAAAAGCATTTAACAAAATTGAGCATTCAGCAAGCTAGAGATAGAAGGGAATTTCCTCAACCCAGTAAAGGATAACTGGATAGTCATGTGGAAGAAAATGAACCCTGACCCCTATCCCACAGCACATAAAAATTTAATTTGAAATGTATCAAATATCTAACCATATCAGCCAAAACGATGCAAATTCTGGAAAGAAACATGAGAAATAAATCTTCACAAATTTGTGGCAGGCAAAGATTTCTGAGATCCGATAGAAAAAACACTCATCAGAAAAAACTTGATGACTTGGACTTCATCAAAATGAAAAAATTATTTTCCTTTAAAAAATACCATTAAAATGAAAAAAGCAAGCCTCAGAATGCAAGAAATATTCACAATTCATTTATCTGGAAAATGGCTAATATCCACAGTACATGAAATCTTACAACTCAGTGTTAAGAAGGCTTTAAAAAATGGGTGGCGGATCTGACAGACACTTCACAAAGAAGATGTGTGGATGTCAAATAAGCTTGTGATACAATGCTCAACAACGTCAGTCACCAAGACATGCAAATTCAAACAATAATGAAGTAGCACCACTCACCTACTAGGATGGCTAAAATGAAAACATAAACTACCAAGTGTTAGACAGAATGGGGAGCAAGTGGAACTCTGAGACGTTGGTGGGAGGGTTAAATGGCACCCCGACTCTGAAAAGCCAGTTAACAGTATCTTACAAAGTTAAACACATGCTTACTCTATGACTTAGAAATTCTGCTCCTAGATATTTTCCCAAGAGAAATTAAGACTGTGTTCACAAAAAGATTTGCATGTAAGTGGTTGTGCTGGTTTGGATGTATTATGTCCCCCAAAATGCCATGTTCTTTGATGCAATCTTGTGGGGCCAGTTGTATTAGTGTATTGATTAGGTTGGAACCTTTGGATTAGGTTATTTCCATAGAGATGTGACCCACCAACTGTAGGTGATAACTCTCATTAGACAATTTCAATGGAGGCGTGGCCCCACCCATTCAGTGTGGGCCTTGATTAGTTTACTAGAGCACTATATAAGCTCAAATAAAAGGAGTTTGTTGCTACAGCTATGAGGGACACTTTGACGAATGCACAGGAGCTAAAAGAGGAGCTGAAACGCAACCTTGGAGCAAGCAGACACCAGCCACGTGCCTTCCCAGCTAACAGGTTTTCTGGATGCCATTGGTCATTCTCCAGTGAAGGTACCCTATTGTTGATGTGTTACCTCAGACACTTGATGGCCTTACAACAGTAACTATGTAACCAAACAAACCCCCTTTATAAAAGCCAATCCATTTCTGGTGTTTCGCAAAACTGGCAGCATTAGCAAACCAGAACAGTGGTCCTAGCAGTTTTATTTGTAATAGTCAATAATTAGATACCACCTAATTGTCCATTGCTAACTTAATGCATATGCAAATTGTGGTCTTAGCATCTGATGGAACACTTCTCAGCGATAAAGATGAACAAATCACTGATATATGAAACAACAAAAGTGAAACTTCCAGACACAGAAGACTACATGGTGTATAATTCCACTTACATCAAGTTCTAGAACAGGCTGAACTGATCTATAGCTAGAGAGACCAGGTTGGTGGTTGCCTGTAGGGGAGAAGGGGCATGAGGGTTTTTTGTGGCAGCAGCAACGAACTCAACACACTCGATTCTTGTTGGGGTTATGGTTACGTGGCACATTTATTTGTCACCTTTTAAAATGGGTACATTTTGTTGTAAATAAATTCCACCTCAATAAGATTGATTTTTAAAATTCTGGCCAAGCAGAGCGGTGTGTACATGTTACCCTCCGTCTGATGAAATGTCTCGCTGCAATGGGTCCTGAGCCAGCGGCAGTGTTGAGATCTTTGTGGGAAGTGCAGAAGGCTTGAGGGCTCCCCAGTGACAACTGCGGCCTCGCAGTAGGGCATCAGGCAAACCCCAAACCTCAAACCCCAAAAGCCTTGCCCTTTGCTATGTAACTGCAGTGGGCCCTCCCACGTCAGCAGGATGACATGCTCTACCCTGGAACTTGGTCTCAGTCAAGTGGCCGCTTTGGCTGATGGGATGTGAGTAGACAAGATGGAAGTGGGGCTTGGCATGGCCTCGCCCACCAGGGCTTGCTCTCGAGCGTCTTGTCTGGCCATGAGCATGTGCCTGGGCTAGCCTGCAGGGGAACGAGAGAGAAGCACAGAGAATCCACTTCCCCTGCCCAGTCTCGCCACAGCCAGCCGACCCCCACCAATGTGTTGAGCCAAGATCAGAGTGGCAGGGTGACCTCAACTGACCCTAGCTGAACCCAGTGCTGTGAGCAAAATCCACTTGTTGCCTTAGGGCCCTGAGGTTTCGCAGTTCTTTTTTACAAGGTGCTATTACATCAGGAGATAACTGATATACCTAGTAAGTATGAAAGTCCCAATTTGTGCCCAACTCTGTTTGACTCCAACACTTATGTCCCTCACATTCTGTTTTACTGTGGTTCTTATTAGCATTGTCAACAAAACCTAAGATTTAAAATTTCAGAAAATAAGGGACTAAAACTGAGGAAGCGAGCTCTTATCTTTTGTGGCTGGCAGCGGGAGGGATATGATTTGGAAAGCTAATGGAAGTCAGAGCATGTTCCATGTCATGCAGTTGAAGTCTGGAGAGTTCCTTTTTTTAATGCAATTATATTGACATATAATCATATAACATACAATCCTTCAAAGTTTACAATCAGTTGTTCACAGTATCGTCATACAGTTGTACATTCATCACCACTAACGTTGAACGTTTTCATTATCCAAAAAATAAAAATTAAAATTAAAATAAAAAAGAACATCCAGAACATCCCATTCCCCTCCCCCCAATTGTTCATTTACTTTTAAAAATACAGTTTAATTGAGATATATTCACACACCCTACAGTCATCTACAGTGTATAATCAGTTATTCAAATTACCATCATACATTTGTATATTCATCACCAGAATCAATTTTTGAACACTTTCTTTACATCAAAATAAAAATAAAAGAAAAAAGAACACTTAAGTCTTTCCATCCCCTCCATCCCACCCTATTCTTCATCTAATTTTGTCCCCATTTTTCCACTCATCTGCCCATTCACTGGATAAAGGGAGTACAAGCCACAAAGTTCTCACAATCACATAGTCACACCATGTAAGCTACCGTTATACAATCATCTTCAAGAATCAAGGTCACTGAGTTGCAGTCTGACAGCTTCAGGTGTTTCCCTCTAGCCATTCAACACACTAAAGACTAAAAGGTGATACCTATATAGCGCATAGGAATACCCTCCGGGGTGACTCGCAACTCCATTTGAAATCTCGCAGCCGCAGGAACCTTAGTTTGTTTCGTCTCTCTTCCCCCTTCCGGTCGGGAAGATCCTCTCAATCTGAGTCTGGGGAGGTCTTGACTTGCCTGACATCTTGCTTCACGGAGGCACCAACCAGCCCTTTCCGTCTGGTTCAACTGTGAAAACAGCCTGAGCAAACACCCCCCTTCACTTGCCTTCACCACCCTGGGAAATGCCGCCGGTGCTGCTTCTAGCAGCCAGCGGGCAGCAAACACGCACTCCGCACCATTTTCACATGTAGTCCCACGGGCACAATCATGTTCAATCTTCCCAGCGAACCGAGAGGCCGTCTCCCTGTTTTCCACAGGAGGAAAGGAGGACCAGGTCTTCTGACCCCGATCAGAGTGCACTCACAGCTGGTTTTGCAAAGAACTGCATGCTGGGAGGACAATATTTCCACCACCCAGAATCTGAGAACGTTCTCAGTGTGCTTGTCGGTAACAAGGACATTGATTCCATTCTCTCATGCATTCGGCAAACCCATTTGATGTCATCAGTATTCATGAGGATGTGTGTAAGCTCCAAGATGCCTGAAACCAAAGCCAATAGGGTTAAAAGGAGAAATAGTCAAATCCGAATTACAGTTGGAGATTTCAGTACTCCTCTTCCAATAACTGATGAAACCAAGTACACGGAAACAAGTAGGAGGCTTGAACGACATTCAAAACCAACTTGACCTAGTTGGCATTTATAGAAAACTCCACCCAACAACAGTGGATACACGTTCTCTTTGTGTGCACATGGAAAATTGACCAAGACTGACCAGATTCTAGGTTAGGGTTGGCAAACAGTGGCCTGCAGCTTGTTTTTGTGTGACCTGTGTTTATGTTTTTAAAGGGTTTCAAAAAATAAAATAAAACAGCACAAAGAAGAAATATGCAGCAGAGAGCCCATATGGCCTGCAAGGCCTAAAATGTTGACCATCTGCCTCTTCAGAGAAAAACTTTCTTGGCCCTATAACACAAGTCTCAATAAATTTCAAAGAATTGAAATCATACAAAGAGTATTCTCTGACCACCATGAAATTCAATGAGAAATCATTAACACGAAGGTATATGAAAAATTACCCAGACATTTTGAAGGAAAACAAATAGACCAATGGAATGGGAAAGAGTCCAGCTATCGATGCATATGTATACAGGGCTTTATTACATGGTAAAGAAAGTATTTTGACATATGGTGAAAAGGATCAACCTCTCATTGAATAGTGTTGGGAAAAGTGGTAAAAATACGAAGGTTGATAAACTATAAAGATATCAGAAATAAATTCAGAAGAATATGTTTATAACTTTGAGAATAGAGAAAACTGTCTTAACATAGAAGCATAAGCAAAAAAGAAACAAGATAGGAGAGGAATATGGGATTCTTGGTAGTGGTGTTATTTGCTGTTCTTACTATTATATTGTATTATATGACAAAAAAAAATGAGTATTCCTAAAGAACTGTAAAAAAAAAAAGTAAAGAAACAAGTGACAAATGTGATTATGTCAAAAATCTGTACCACAATTAACACCATAAAGAAAGTAAAAATTCAAGTGACCAACTGGGAAAAAAAATTAAAGAAAAATAGAGAACACAGAAATGACTAAAGTTCAGAATATTTAAAGCAGTCTTAAAAAGCAGGTTTAAAAAGACAAAAACATCCATATACACAGAAATAGAAAAGTGTTCAAAGGTCAGAAACAGCAGCCCACTGGAAAGGAGTGCAAATGTCCAATAGGAAGAGATGTTCAAACTCTTTAGCAAACAGAAAAATGCACATTAAAATAACCAGATGTTACTTTTCTTCCATGACATTAGTGATAACTAAAAATTGATCATGGCCACCATTGGGTTCAGATGGAGAGCACCGTTCCCCTGCTGCTGATCCATAAGTTGGTATGTTGTTTTTGGAAGCAATTTGACAGTATCTATTAAAATTTAAAAGCCTACACCTTTAGTCCAGACACTGCCCTTTTAGATGTCAGTTTTGGAAAGGAAATATCCACATGTACTCAGTGGTAGGTCTGAGGATGTTCACGGAGGAAATGTTTACGACTGTAAAAGACGAAACCTCCAAATTGACTGTCAGGTCAGAAATGGGGAAACCAACTGTGGTTTCTCCCTAATGGAAACCGTGCAATCGTTTTTAAAAATCAGGTAGGTAAATATGTGTGGAAACCTATCCCTAAAGGCCTCTAAGACATATTGTTGGGAGAAAAAGTGCTTTTCCAAGTAATGTGTTCAGTAATGTGCCATTTATGTTTAAGAACAACCCGAGATGACAAATACGTAAGTGTGCAGGTCCACAGCAATAGGGCCCGACAGGTGGATCTATTCTCTGGGCATCGAGATTGTAGGTGGCTTCTGCTTTCTCCTTTGTGCTTTCGTCTATTTTCCCAGGTAGAACTGACCTTGGAAACTTTAACAGAGGTTAGAAGCAATGTGTGGGACAATAACGATTTCTCAGCATATTTCTCCACTTTAAAGGAGAGGCTGTCATCCTGCTCTACGGCTTCTCGAGTGCAATACGCTTTTCGCTTTCTGCAGCTATATTCATTGATAATTTCATTTTATCCTCATAAGTCAGTCCTGAGCTGAGAGAGATAACCACCCTCCCCAGGAGAGGAGGGTGTTAGAGGATGTTTAGGCATTTTATTTTGTCCTTGACTCTAGTTCTAGGAGGGAAGAGCTGGCATTTTCCGTCTAATGCCCCTTGTTGCCTCCACCAGAGCCTCCCCGAATCAAAGGGCACTGAGAGACCCTTGCCATGCGGTCACCCAGGGGAAGGAAAGACCCTCACCGAGGTCAGTCCTGAGTGAACCCAACCTCCAGGCTCCTGCCCTGGGCTCGGCCCCCTTGCCCCCGCTACACCTCCCCATCGCGAGGACCCAGCAAACTCCGCAGAGCTTTGGATGCTTAAATGCAAAGCTCGCAAAGCACGCTGGGAGGAGAAAGTGGGGGTGGGGGAGGCAGCGGCAGGACCACGGTCGGGACATGCCCTCTTGGTCATGAATCTCGAAGGGGTCCGGGAATCCGGGAAAGCTTCTTCCAAGGGCAGAGCTGTGGGCACACATCCATTTCTTCTCATAGCCGAGCCAGCTAGAAGCCCCAAGAATCCTCGTTCCAGAGTTCCCAGGAAGGCTGTCATCCCTGCACCAGGGAGCTCCGATAATCGGTGAAGCCATCTCAGAGAGCTGCAACCAATGTCACAAGAAAAAATAAGTTTAAAAAATGGAATAGACCGGGTCAGTGCTTCTCGGACTGTGATGTGAACGGAAGCGCCGGAGGAACCTGTTGCGAGGCAGATTGTGTCTGTGAAGTCTGGGTGGGCTCGCAGCACCTGCCTGTCTAGACCACACTTTGGGTAGCAAAGGCCTGGAAGTCTGGCGAGGCTAGAAGAGGAGGGCCTCGCGCATTGTAAGATTACATCTAGCTTTGTCAAAATTTACTTAAATATGTGTGTGTTCATGCGTGTGAGTACTTGCACTGAGCTGCGATAGATGTTCTAGACAGATGTGGTCCCAGAGAGGGAAAAACACTGGACTAGAACTGGAAGTAGGATTCGGTCAGAGAAAACTACCCTCGGGTGGAGGCTGCCTATGGATCATTCTGACTACATTTTAAACATTAAAAATGTCCCCATAAGACACACTTCTTATCTGGTACCATGTTGCTTCCATTATGAAGATTTGAACTTGTGCCATTTCCTGTGGCGAGAGCTCAAACAGAGGGGTGACAAGGGCACATCTATTTTGGATTCTTGTTTCCAAATCTCCCAATATCATCTAAATCAACTGGCACAAACAGAGGGCCGGGGAGTTTCTTTCATAGAAATGCAAAGTGCGTCTATCAATGAAGCACATGTGAGCCGGGCGGAAGTCCCCGCCAATGGCTTCTCCATCAACTGTGGCAGATGTATATGTTACGCCTTTTGATCTCCAAGGATGCTGTGTTTAGATGACATAATAAGCTTTGGTTATCTTTCTCTAAGGTAGAAGGGACGTAAGCAGATATCCATTTTTACAAGATAAAATTAGCACCTCTTTGCTGAAGATAAACATTTTCGGCAGGAAAGCTCTGATTAAAGTACAAAGAGGCCTGAGGGGTAGTAGGCTGCACCCCTTTGAGTGAAATTCCTATTTATAATAAAAGGAAATAGCATTGGGATGACATAGGGCAACGAGGAGAAGCCACCTACTCCAGCTTGGAAGAAATGACCCCATCACAGTGACCATGCTGGAAAGTCCCACCAAGGTTTGCTTCCCCAAAGGCCAAACTTGGGGTTTAGGGAGCAGAAGGGGGGCTTGATGTGGAGCCCTACATCCTCTGTTCCCACAGTCCAGGGCTGTGGGAACATCCGTGTGGTTTGCTCACTGCCCAGCAGAGCGCGGCTACGGGGATGGAAGGGGCCGACATCCTGCCCGCAGGCCAGGGGTCACCGCGTGAGGGCTGGCTGGGGAACCCTCTCTACCTCCCCCCTCCCCCAGATGCTTCTTGCCCATGGAGACCCCCCAACCCCTGAATATCTTTTGCTCTCCACGTTTGCTTCTTTTAGTAGCCAATCGTGGACCCGTGAGTGGGAAAAAGCACCCAGGCCTACTAGCAGTGCACATGTGACAGATATTTCATTTTTCTCCCCTGGATGGCTGTCTTTTAAAATCAGGGAATGGTAACAGTGGAAAGCATCACCAAACAGCATTTGCTTGCAGAAACTTGTTGAAACCCCCAATGGAATTGCAGCCAATAATTTTATTTCTTCCCCCATTGGAGACATCTAATTCAGTTCGTTCACTTATTTGACAGATGTTTGTGGCTGTCCACTGCGTGCCAGGCAGGGCTGAGGGTGGTGAGATGCACAGTAGCCTGCCCGCCATCTCGCAGAAATGACACCTGTTAGACAAAATGAAGTGAGATGAGGGTCATAGGAAGGGGGAGCCCAGGGGAGCAACTAATGCTACGCGGGGGCTCAGTCCTCCTTGGAGCGACGGAGGCTGAGCCAGGTGCAAATCAGGGGTCAGAGGCCGCCAGGTGACAAGAGGAGGAGAGTAAGTGGAACCAGCATGTGCCAAGGCCCAGTGGCACGGTCATGGGGTCACTCTGGGCTTCGTTCCCAGGACCACGTGTGACCGTTTGGGCCAGCTTGCCTGGGAGAGCCCAGGTCTGGGCTTGCTTTTCTGATGTGGTTGTTAATAACAGCCCCGTTTTCCTCCCACGACTGTCCAGTTCAAGTGACGGACTATGCAGTCACCTGTGAAAGGTGTTAGAGGTCAAGGTCCTGAGACTTGAGGAGTTGAAAGGCCCTCTGGCTGCCGGGCAAGTGTGGGTTGGAGGGGCGAGAGGGGATGGGGTACGGCCTCTCAGAGGGTGACAGTGCACTGGGGAGAGGGAAATAACCTGACTTTGGGGGACACCTGAACCCTGGTTCACAACTGGCATTAGTTCCAGGAGACCCAAAGCGTCCTGGGGTCCACCAGGGGAGGGGCTCGTGGAGGGCGGGAGGTTGGCCTCACGCGGCATCTGCTGGTTCTGGAGCCATCCTGTGGGCGCTTCCCAGGTCCCACATATACCATCGGAGCTGACACGCAGCACCCTGCAGACTCCCTGCCTGGAGGAGACGGCCTGGGGTGAGGAAAGGGGGAAGCCCAGGGTGGCTCCCCGGTTCTGGCCTGGGCCGCTGAGCCTACAGAGTTTACAGCAGTTCTGATCTCAGTGATGCTGTTCGTTTATGGAGGGACCTCTCGGCCACCCAGGGGCTATGCAGAAGGAGGAGGCAGCCTCACCCTTCCGGCCCCAGCTGTGCCTCAGCCCTTTGCACGACTGTACCAGCAGCTCCTTCTCCAACGTGACCACCATGGACTCGAGAGCAGCTCCATCCCTCAGCACCAGCTGAGAGGGTCTCAAAAACCACAATGGAGCATTGACTCAGGGACGCCTTCTGTGATAAGGACAGACGAGGACCCAGAGCTTCCTCTGTGGTTGTCTGAGGAGCTACACACTGGAAACTGGACAGGCTTCCACCTGGGCCCATTCCACCCTGATTTGGAGGGTCCCCCTTCCCACCCACCCCCCTTCAGCCTCTCCCTGCCCCCTTCCATCTTGGCTCTGGGGAGAGACCTGCGGGTAGTCATTTACATCTCGATGGGAATTTCTGTCCCCACTTTCCCTGCCTCCTGGGGAGGGCATTTTACACGTCACATTTCTCTGTGAGTGTGAGATAGTCCCTAGGAGACTGGTCAAGGGCAGAAGGGGCTTTGTGCGGTGGGGCTGGCACAGTCTGTGGACCCCCTCTCCCTCCCTTCCCCACAAGAAATCCAGCCTAGAGCAGATGAAGATGCTTGCAGGCCCAAGCGCTGAAAAGGATGAAGCCGCCCTCCGTGCCCACGTGGAATTCAACATGAGCCCCAAACCCTGGAAAAGTGCAAGGAAATCCTGCGAAGAGTGACGGCCGGCTGGCATTTTACAGCAGGCACAGTCCACGTGTCGGCTGATGTTTTTGGTTCCTCTTCTGTTCATCATCCCTTGGATTTTTCTAGAGTTTGTTTTTGGTCATGTATTTTGCCCATTTTTTAATGCCTCTTATTGTGTTGTTAGTCATTTTCTTATTAATCTGTAAGAATTTTTTTTGGGTTTCTGGATATCTGTGCTTTGTTAGACATCTTACTCATTACATAAGCTTATCTTTCTTGACTTTTGTCTCTTTTGTTGACGTTTTAACTCACATGCATACAAGACAGTGTGTGAAGTGCACGGATCTCAAGCCTCTAGCTCCACGAGTTTTGCACGTGTGCAGCACGCATCCTGCCCCCCGGGTCCCAGCCTTGAGGGGGCCCCCTGTGGCCCCGTCCCGCCCAGCAGGCTCTCTCCAGAGACAGTCCCCAGTGATGCAGGTGAGAAAAGATCACTCCATTTCTCAAGTTTTTTTTTTTTTTTGCAAAATGTTATTTTAATTATTTTGTTATTTTAATTTAGTACATGTGTGGATACTTTAAACCTAATAGCCCCCTAGTGCCACTGAGCAAAGCGTAATACACTAAGGCGATTTTTCAGTGGTTGAAGATTTTATTTAGTGATTAAAGGGAGACAATGGGAAGGACATCCCGGATCGTCCTTTGCGGACGGGGAAGTGGGTGAGGAGGGGCTCTAAGGTGCCCAGTGAGCACAGCAGGAGAGCAGCAAACAACAAAGTAAGCAGAACAAAGCCCGAGCTTCCCGATGGCAGAATTTCCTCCACGGACCACACCACAAATCACCCTCTCACACTGAATTTGCTTCCTGGTCTGTCTTATCAGTCAGGTGTCCCACTCCTTGTTTCCCTTTTTTTTTTGGCCAAATAAAATGGCCACCCTCGACCCTCGTGGAGAACTGAGAAGCAGCTGTCTGAACACATTTGTGAGTTGACGTCTCACTGACCATGCCTAAGAGGGCAGCGTGTCCCTGGCGCCCTTTGATGGACGGGGATCTGGGTCCAGAGAGGGCAGGCGTAGCTCGCAGGGCAGGAACGGCAGCGTGCAGGCCCCGGACCTGCAGCCTGGTTTCTTTGTGGGGTCCCCGTCGCCTCGTGCAGAACCGGCTCATTTGTCGTCCTGCGGCCTCAGTGTGCAGCCTCGACACGTCTGGAGGGCGAGGGACAGGGTAGACTTTGAAGAGGGGGAGGAAGTCCGGCCCTGAGGGGTCTGCCGTGCAAACAAACAGACACAACAGAGACCAGAGGGCACAAGGGCCACCGAGAGGCCGGTGGGGGGCTGGCAAGCCTGCTGGGTGTCCTGGGCCAGCTCGAGGGTGACGTCGTGTGTCAGGACCCAGACTCCCACGGCGAGGCCCGGGGCCAGCTAGGGGCCCCCACACCCCCTCCCTAGGAGGGTTGGCCAGCAGACGGGGTGCCAGGTGAGGCTATCTGTGTCCCCGCTTCTTGGGGTGCCCGAGGGGCCAGCTGCCAGCCCCATGGGGCTGAGCCCCGGATGCTGGGGGTGGGGGCAGCAGGGATCACAGGGTCCTCCCTCAAACAGCTTTCCTGGCCCAGGGTTTGAGAAGAAGCCAAGGTTCCCAGCAGGGCTCCCGAAGACAGCCCTGGAGTCCATCCCTGAGGGCTGCCAGGTGGGTGACGGGGTGATGGGCTCTGGGCGGCATGAGCATAAATCCCGGCCTGTGGCCCCTGGCGTTTGTTGAGCATTTAACGTGTGCCAGGCTCGCTGCAGGCCCCAGTGTGCTCCATCCTGATGACACCTGGCGATGTCTCCGTAAACGCAGCAGTTGTTGATTGCCCGGCCGTGAGCCATGTTCTCTCCTTGTGAAATTCAGTTACTCTCCCTTCTCCTCCATTTCCTCACGTTAACTGTGGATCCTGCCAGCTGACTAGACCACCCCTGGGAGATGGGGCATGGTGTACATAAAGCTGTGGTTTCCAGTATAACTGCCTGCAGAAACATCTGGGCTTGAGATCTCAATTATTTCAGATAGTCACACCGTCTCTAGAGGCACTTCGCAGACCTTACCTGGGACAAACAAAACTCAACATAGGAAATATCGAGACAATCTCTTTCAGAAGCGCTGGCATTTGGTGGTAAAACGCAGGAAAGAACAGAAGTGACGCTCGGTGGCCTTCCCC
Organism: Bradypus variegatus; assembly: GCA_004027775.1. Classification (NCBI taxonomy): domain Eukaryota; kingdom Metazoa; phylum Chordata; class Mammalia; order Pilosa; family Bradypodidae; genus Bradypus; species Bradypus variegatus. Next base: position 143,425 of record PVKY010000001.1, on the reverse strand, counting down.
TTGTAAAAGAAAACGAGTTGCCTTCCGTTTACACCAAAGCAATTTTCTGAGAAAGAAGAAAAGGGAGAGGCACAATAATTAGTTGTTTCCTTTTTAAAATTGCATTTGATTTAGGAGCTGCTGCGTGCAAATTGTGACTTGAAAATTAGAGAAATGAACATTGGCTGGTTCACAGGGCCTAAGGGCGTCCCCGCTGTCACTCGGTGGAAGAGCGAGGCCGGGGGGGGGAGCACAGGCCACTTGGCCTCACCCACCACCACCCAACGGGGTCTGCCCTCGTTAACCCACCCTCACCCCGGAAGCCAACCCGGGAGGGGAAAGCGGTCCCGGGCCTGTGGGCTCAGGGCGTGACGGAATTCACCGGGTGTTGCTAATTGGGGTCCTCGGCTCACCTCCTTTACGGTCTGCTGTTTGCCGGGGCAGACAAGATAAGAAGGAAGCTGGGTTTTGTTACATGAGCAGCTTGACAGGGCAGCCCGGGTCGTTCCCTGGCGTCCAGAGTAAGAAGAGCTATTGTTTGACAGCGGGATCACGTCCGTGGGTGTCGCTAGGAAATCTGGAGGAGACGCTAAACCTCTCCAGATTCTAGCGGGATGGGGTGTTGGCTGGAGTTGGGGTGTCACGGTTCTCTGCTGGGAGAGTTTCATTCTTGAGCTGCTGGCCAGTTCATCAGAATTATGCAAGTCCTGGTGAGCAAGCAGTCCTCGAAGAGCAAACTGCTTTCAGAAAATGAAAGAAGCATCAGTTTATAAAGGGCCAATGGACGCTTTTATTGCGTGCTTGGTAATTACAGAGATCGCATCAGTGTAAAGCTGTGCCCTTGTTTATCCAAAGGACTTGCAAAAACACAGAATGATGCGTTGGCATCTTTTTTACAGTAATGATGAAAAAAAAAGTCCTGTTGATGAATTTGTAAATTAAAGCATGGAAAGGGTTGCTTTAAATTTTTTCCACCCCCCCCCAGCTATCTAATAGTCCAACCCAAAAATAATATTTAAGATCATAAATGGCTTCTTTCCTTATATAAATATAAAAACATAAAAATTATGTCATATTGACATTCAAGCTAAATCTTTCCCTTATAAGGTGCTTGACATAAAAGCTCTCATTATGTAACTCTTACATTGAAAGGAATACACGCATTTCTTAAAGTTCCCAGCTGCTGTTGTATCAAGACACAAAATTTGGATCCCAACTTCCAATATCAAATGGTAGCACCAACCCTGTAAAATGTCTCTTGTCAGAATGTGCCAGCACCGCTCAGCTCCGCTCGGCTGAACGCACGGCAGCTGGCGCTGGGTCCGAAAAGGATGAGAGTGAACTTTCCGTTGTCCTCCGGGTTGAGGCAGCAAATTTGTCACAGTTTTCGCCCCCGCTGGAGCGGCCGGTCAGGGCAGGCGAGACAGCCGCTCAGCCGTGTCCAGTGCCATTTGCCGGCAGCGCCACGAACCTGCCCGGCCGAGCCCTGGCCTGGAGATAGCACCGGGCCGGCAGCAAGGCAGGAAATGTTTTCCTTTGGCCTCTGTCGAGGCCGCAGGCCGCTGGGATCCCGTCCGCAGTGACAGCCGTAACATTTGCCAGAGCCTCGGACGCCGCTGTGGAAATGGCGTTGCCCACCCTGAAAGTGAGAAGGTAACGTTTATTTTTGTATTTTTTTCTCTCTCTCCCATATACAGACTGTAGAAAGACCACCAAGCACGGGCCATTTTTTTTTTTCCACTGTGATGTACAATTCACATTTGTTAATCAAAAAAAAGTGCTCGGGGTCATCCACCTAGACTTTTTTTTTTTTCTTAAACAGGAAACGGGTTTCAGATGTTTACATGTTAAAAAGTAAGTCTACTAATCTGTTTAGCCATTTACTAGGCCCTGGCTAACTCTCTCTTACATTTTAACGTCTAGCCCTCATAGGATCACATTAATTTTTATCCCGCTTGTTACTTAGAATTAAAAACAAAAATCTTCTGGTGGTCACCTGCTTTGCAGGGACGGCTGCAGCCAGGATGAGAGAAGGGAGTCCAGTGGTTTAGTAAAACTCGGGCCTTAGCTACCTTGGTGCTCTGTAGTGGGGTTGAGAATTCTGTGCATGTGGGCAAGTCTGTAAAATAAATGGCCGTCACCCGTGTTTTCATGCGTCCGAATCCACAAATGGACATCTACTGCCACCTCCTCTTTACAATCACAGACTCACAGATTAAGTCTCTAGCAAGGGCAAAAATGGTTATTTTAAACATTGCACTTTCCCCCCTTTATCCATGGTTCTCCTCAGTATTAGGCTGAGCACAGTCAGCTTCCCGGGGACCCCATTGAAATGGCTCCCATCTGATGTTTGAAAATAGAAGGTTTTTTTCATTGTGGGAATTTTCTTTCTTGCCCCAGGGCTGGTATTTTTTAAACAGTCACTGTGGATGAAAATGTCTTCCTGTTTAGCATGGCAAATCAATGATATTTTTCTTACTTGGGGAGGTATATATATTTACGGCCCAGAAAGAAAGGAGGAAAAAAAAACAGGGTGGGGGGGTGGGGAGTGTGGCGTGGGGAGGTTTAAAGCTTTGTAATTGAATTTGTTAGTTTCCAAATGACTTAAAAGACTGTTTTCGACATAGAAATCAAAGCACATTATGTGGTTTGCTGGAGCTGGATCATTTGCTAACAGTGGGTCAGCAGCTCTTGCTCTTCACCCTCTCGGGTTTGACCAAGCGCCTTTCCTCTGCAGTATGTGTTCGGAGGCAAAACTGCTCCTTCCAGAGACAGTCCCCCAAGGAGGGTGAGCCACCTAACGCGGAGAGGGCTCTTCAAACCGGACAAGTGGCCTGCGGGTGAATGAAAAAGCTTTTGGAAAAATGAAAATATTGAAAAAGAATTGTTCTCTCTTTCCCTACAGTCTCCCCCTTACCCCCAAAATATATATAGCTCTATGGGACAAAAATACATTCATTTTCTTTTTCATCACAGTAGCTAGTAAAGGCTGGAGAAAAGATTAGTCTAGTGTAAAAATGCACATGCCATAAACGTCCAAACTCCTTTAAATGATGTGGGATGCATATGATAAAACAGATTAAAAATATGTAAGTTTTAAAAAGCAAAACAAAAACATTTTTTATTTCTTGCAGCAGGCTTTAAGTCGGTGTTCAGATTATCTGTCTGAATATCTACCTCACCCAGATGTTTGGGACTCGGGATGGAAACCCGGGGACAACACAAGAACACGCTCTAGGCGTGTGAGCATGGGCAAACAAAACAGAAAGTGGTTCCAGGGTGAAAGCCTCCCCAGGGAAGCGGGACCCCACACCTAAGCCCGCAGCAGAGGCTGAGACGCAGAATGAGCCAGAACCAAGCCTGGGTTTGCTCCCTAAATTGCGTTGGTGCCACCTGAGAACCCCAACTTTTGATCACAGAAGAAAACTGCTTGCCAGGCAGGCGCCTTGGAAAGCACCAGGGGGCAGCTGAGAGGAGAGGCCGGGGAGCAGGACCCCGCGGCTGCAATCAGCTGGCTGAGCGCGGCGATTTTGGTAACAGTGACTTTCCCCATCGGGGCGGGCACAGGGGATTTCTGCACAAGTGGTTTCTAGACCCTCCTACGTGTAAACCACGGCAATAGAACCCGCTCTGGGCCGGCACATTTTTGAAAAATGTCTTTTTGGCACCTGGACCATTATGAATAGAAAACCGCCGCAGTCTACAACTGCGCTGAAAGCATCGTGTCAGCCCGAGCGAGATGGTTCCCAAACGAACACCTGGAGGGCGTAAATCACCCCAGCGGTAAACACTTCAGGTCCGAGGGACGGGGCGGCCCCTTGGCCCCTTCCCACCCGGCCAGGGCTGGTGAAGCAGGCCCCGGCCCTGCGCTAATAAATGTGTCTTTCACCGAAAAGACCACCCCGCCCCCGAGGCTGGAGCACATGGCCTTCAGGGCGTTGCTCAGATAAGGGGCCCGAGGCCCTGTGAGGGGCTTTATGACCCCTGGGGAGGGGCTGGGGCGAAAACCGGGGTTTGCTTTTGTCTATCATGTTGGTAAAATCATAGCATTACTAATGACCATAACAAAAACATCTCTCGGGAATGTCCCCAATGATAGAAATCAAGGCGGCATTCCCTCTGTTAACACCTACTGAGATACAAGATTAAAATACCTCTCCCTCTCCCTGGTATCTTTAAATCCTCAGCCCTTGACAGACGCTCGTCCATTTGCCTTATGCAAAAGTGGTATAAAAAATCCCCGAATGGAGAGAGCAGAGGGAGGTTGGCAGAATGGCTCTCCAGGAAGCTCACCTCCTCGGGAATTTCTTTACATTCTGACACTCTAACTAAAAAAAAAATCTTTCCTTACAATTATCTGGCTAGGAGAAGCCTTTTAAATGCTATCGTCTGTCTTCAGCCAGACAGACATGAGGACGGGTGAATGTAAACATTCTAGCACAGCCTTCGGAACAGGCTTTTCTTGGCTCGATTCCTTCCCACCCTCAGCCCGGATTACAGAAATGCAGGAACCCGAGAGACTTATTTCGCCTCCAGGACCAACCTTGCACCGTAGAAAAATAACCCAGAGAAATTGTTCTTCAGCCTGAAACGAAGCCCGGATCAAATGGTTGCTGATCAGAGCAAATATTTAAATGGGATAAGGCAAATCGAGCATTATTAAATAAAGCTTGTTTCATATGTCTTGAACCGAAAACGCCTTTGGAAGAACATTTTTAAACCCGATGTTAGGAGTCTGGCTGTGTAGCTGTCTTGAGACTTAATTGGCGTGTGCGGGAATTTGTTGTTCTTACAATGAAAGAAAAGCGTGATACTCTCTCCATGAGGCTTTTTTCTTTTTCCTTCCATGAGTAAAATGAAAGAGGGAAGTTTTTTAGGTAGATATTTAACACTGTTCATGCAATAAAGTAAATAGGAGAAAATGGAGCTGCGTTTTCATGTTTGTTCCTGGGACGCAGTTGGGCCCGGCCAGCGCGGCGGGGATACAGTGAGAGACGGAGCACCACGTGGGGGGATGTCCCCCCGGCCCCCCGCGGCCTGGGTAGCAGCTGACCCCTGCTCTCACCAAACCGAAAACCATTTGCTAATGGGTTTTACAATATTTACATTTTGAATTTTATTTATATGACACCAGATGTCTACGTTCAAAAGGAAAAAAAAGTCACTTGGAATATAAAATCCCACCTCTTCCCCTGACCATTAGCTGGTTAGATGCTTGGAGCCCCCTTCTCGTGCTCCAGTGAACCGACGCTTTGTAAGTTGGTTCCAGTTGGGGTTTGGGAGGCAGGAGATGGGGCAGGTCTTAATTTCTGGGCCTCATTGTGCCCCTATAAAAAATCAGGGAGGGGGTGATGGTGGGTGAGGCTTGCCCCGTGATAAGATCAGTCAGGACCCACCCTGGCCACACTTCTCCGGCCTAGGGGCTCGTGATCCCTGGGTGCCCGCTCGAGCCGGGTTACGGTCCTGTTCACGCCACAAGGTACACGTGTGCCCTCGGGGCGGTAAATTGCAAAATCGCGAAATGCCCTTCTTCCTTCATCCTTCGAAGTGCTCTTAGGATGTTCAGTCCACATCAGGCGTGATCCAAAGTTGCTTCGCAAACACAAGCTGAGAGTTTAACTCGCTGCTTTATTATTTCCGTCTGGTTCGTTGACTAGGCGCTCAGCACCCTGAGGTCTCCCGAGATGCCGAGTCCCGTCTCCTCTCTGGATGATGCAGATTATTTCCTCATCCAACCTGGCCATCCCAGGGCTGCTGCCTGGGGAGTTTGGTCCCTCTTCCCAGTAGGACGGACAGACCCACTTCAGACCTGCTCGGCCTACTCCGCCCCGTTGGGTCTCCCTAGACGAGGGCATGGGCTGCCGATGACAGCGATGGTCAGTCTAGAACAATCGAGAGCCCTCTGTCCAGTGCTCTCCAGTGGCCAGGTCCAGCCCAGGCGTCACCTTGCTTAGTCCCTGTGTGGAGTCGGCGCCCATTGGTGAACTCCCAAGAGGCAGCGGCGGCCCCGAGGACGGACGTTGAGAGCGGGAGCAGCCCTTCTGGGGGGCAGCGCGAGTGTTTCCAAGGGCCGAGGAGAAACTCCAGAGCCCGAGCTTGAGTTCAGTCCCCACCTTCTCGCCAAGTGTGACCTCCCACATCCAAAGAAAACGGGGTTAAGAATTCCTTCTTTGCTGAACTCGAAGGTCCTTATGGGGACAGAGGGGAAAGTTTTGTTGAAATGTCCTCCGCCTGAGGTTCTCGACATGTGGCCCTGGGATGGGTGGCCTCAGTGGGAGCTGGTGACAAACGTGTGTCCTCAGGCCCTGCCCAGACCTGCCGGAGCTCCAGGCCAAGCTGGCACCTGGCCTTGAGCATGACCTCTGGACTCCAAGGGAGGAGCGGTGGCGGCACTGGCAGTGAGGCAGGAGCCAGGCAGAGGAGAAGCAAAGGGATGGGGTGCAGTGGGGGCACTGTCGGGGAGCAGCCCCAGCCCCTCCACTCTGCGACTCTCTTTACTTCTTGGGGCCTCGGTTTCCCCATCTGTAAAGGGCACCAGCAAGCTGCAGTCCTGGGTACTTCCGTGGATACGGAGACAAGGAACCAGGGCACACCTGTCACCTGCAAACAGGTGGGTCCTCTGCCCTCACAGCCTGGGGACATCCCTCTCCTCTGCTCCTCTTGCGGGTCTGGAGCCCTGAAGGATGCAGACTGTGCCGAGCCAGAGTCTGTTCGTTCCCAGGGAGGAGAAGAAACCTTTCTGGAAACACCAAACCAATCTCTGCTGGGACAGAACTTGGGGCTTGAGACAAGGAGAAATTGGGGCCAGTCTTGACCAGAACGAGAACCCCTGGCTGAGTGGTGGCCTTTGTTGTTTTGTTCTGGAACTGGGAGGATGGCCTGGCTCTAGTTTCTCAGTAAAAAGGCGAGAGGCTGCTTGGGTGCCTTGCCTCGCTGAGGTCTGGGGATTCTCCAAATCGCAGGCATGCTCGGGGGCAAGACGCCCAAGTGCTGTTCCTCAGAGATGACTTTCTGCAGGGTGGAGGCCCCGAGAGCCAGGCTTCTCACAGCCTGCAAGGCCAGGGGCCAGGCTCAGGTCCAGGGGTGTCTGCCTGCGAGCCCCCCACCTCCAGCAGTCTCCACAGCTGTGAAATGGGCCTAGTCCGGCCTCCAAGGTGTGGTTGTGAGGACTGCATGAGGCTGTGCTTGTAAACTGGCTGCCCAGAGCCTTCCAGAGCCTTCCACATAGTCCTGAACAGAGTAATTGCCCATAAATATTCATCCTCGTACCAACCTGGGGAGGCGGGTACCTGTGAGCCCATCTTCAGATGTGAGTATCGAGGCACGGGGCGCTTACATAAGTCAACCAGGATTGCACACACAACCGATGACTTGGGGTCCCTTAGCCCCAGCCTCATCTCTCCAGGCACTCACGTGTGGTGGTTAGGATTATTTAGCCAAAGATACTTTTTATTTTTAAAAGTCTCTATTTTCTGAGATAATTGTAGATTCAGGAGCAGTCGTGAGAATAACACAGAGAGTTGCTGCATACATTTTACTCTGTTTCTCCCAATGCTAAAGTCCTAGTTCCCTGGGCTGCTGTAGGAAAGCAGCCCACTCACTGGGGGCTCAAAGCAACAGCAGTTCTGGAGGCCAGAGTTCAGAGGTCAAGGTGTGCAGGGTGGTTCCTCATCGGTCCCCTGCCCCTCTTCTAGCTGTCCTTGAAGGTCTGCAGCCACCCTTGGCGCTCCCTGGCTGGTAGGCACATGGCTCCAATCCGTGCCCACATTCAGTGGTCTTCTCTACTTGTCTCTGTGTCCTTATAGATGCCCACCTCACCAGGGTGATGATTCTCATCTACTTGCTTCCCTGTTGTGCTCCCAGAGCCAAGGACAGTGCCTGGGCAGACCCAGCTTTCATACACAATCTCCAGTGGCTGAATGGGTGACGCGTTCTGGGAGAGTGACATCACCCTTCTGATCTCCATTTCAAAGAATTGGTCGTATGAGCACACTGCTCCCCGCCGGCAGGGCAGTAGAGAGGGTTAAAGGATGTGGGGTGCATCCAGCCTCAGCACATGGTGTTGAGGGGGCAGCTGCAGCAAGGAGAGCTGCGTGTCCTCCCCAGACATCAGGGGCTCTCCCCACTGTCTCCAGCCTGGTGTTCCCGGCCCTTCTGCTGCTATCCCTGGGATCTTGGGATCTCCTGGTTTCTCTGGCTCCATAATTGCCCCTGACCTTTCAACATTAGGAGCCCCCTCATAGGAGATGTGCAAACGATTTGCTTCACCAGAAGGCGGCTGGATTGCTGGAGACAGCAGCGTTCTGAAGTTTTGCAAATTCTGCCAACTTGAAATAATAAACAGCTTGATGCCCCCATTGTTCTGGGGCCCAAGGAAAACCAGGTCACCTTCAGCCCAGAGGCCCTAGGAGGATTCAGCACAGGCAGCTGGGAATGGAGACTCTGCACAGAACCAGCCACTGAGGCTTATCTTTTCGAGGAACAGATGAGTGAGCCTTTTCCATTTATACAAGCAATAGAAAGTTTTCTTTAAAAATCTTTAATTTAAAAAATTCAATGCAAATTGATTTAAAGAAAAATAATAAGTAGGTAAGGGCAGGATGGCAAGCAGATGTGCAAAAACCTTGACAGTGCAACGTCCCATTTTACAGCTGAGGTCCCGAGACATTCCGGCAAATATCACGGCCTCTTAGACCCAGTCCCGGATCCAGGCCCTGAACCCAAGAGGGAGTGTTCCGGATACATGTGTCAAAAAGTGAAGCTGAGTATTTCAAAACCACACTGGTGGCTTGAAATCCCTGCCTCTTAAATTGGCAATCATCACCGACAACAACAACAAAAACACGTTAAAACTTGTAACACTCAGTGTTGGCGAAGGCACCAGTGGGACAGGCATCCCCTTAGCCCACTCCTGGGAAATAAATGAATTTCCCAGCTCCCTGCAGGACGATCTACCAACATACACCGGAACTTAGTGGGGTCCATGCCCTTTGCTCTGGACATCTCTTTGGGGAAATTATCTGATGGAAATAACCTCAGCAGGTTCACATGTATTTATCCGTAAGGATTTAAACTGCATCTGTTCCAGCTTGCTAAAGCTGCCAGAAACGCAAAATATCAGAAATGAATTGGCTTTTGTAAAGAGGATTTATTAGGTTACAGATTTACAGTGGTAAGGCCATAGAAATGTCCAAACTAAGGCATCAACCAGAGGACACCTTCACTGAAGAAAAGCTGGTGGCATCTGGAACACCTCTGTCAGCTGGGAAGGCATGTGGCTGGCGTTGGCTGGTCCTTTGCTCCCAGGTTCTGGTTTGAAAATGGCTTTCTCCAAAATGTGTGTGGGCTTTTGTCTCTCTTAGCTTCTCTCTCTCAGCTCCTGTGTGTCCTTGCTTTTTCTCCAAGAGCATTTCTCTCTAAGCATTGAGGGTCCTCTCTTAGCTTCTCCTTAGCTTAACATCTCCAAACGTCCTTCGGTCTGCATCTCTGAGCATCTGGCTCTGTGTCAGCTCTCAGCTTTCTTAAGAACTCCAGTGAACTAATCAAGACCCACCCGAATGGGTGGGGCCCACACCTCCATGGAAATGATCTAATCAAAAGTTCTCACCCACAGTTGGGTGAGTCACATCTCCATGGAAACAACCTAATCAATGGATCCCACCCATGATAAGTCCTCACCCATAGGCTGGGATTAAAAGAACATGACTTTTGTAGGAAACATAATAGATTCAAACCAGCACAGCATCATTCTTCATGAAACTGAATATTCAGAAGCAAATTAAGTGCCCAACAATAGGGGATGGGTTAAATAATCATGTTTAAACCTGTGTGATGAGCGGCTCCGTAGATATTAAACTTCCTGCTTTTCTGCAAGTGACCTGGCTGATCACCCCCCCTGTCTGGACCCAGCCATGCTCATTTCTGCAACAGTGATTCATTTTCAAACTATACATTTTCTCAAATAATATTTAAAGAAATGGAAACATGTCATGAATAAATAGTGAATGAGACAAACAAGAGGTAAAATTATTATTGTATATTTCAGACTGTGTTTAAAGCACACACACCAGTGTGTGACTGTATAGAGCAAGTGCTATTTCACAATAGAAACAAATGTGTGTTTGCTTTTAAGCCCCTGCCTGGCGTAAAGTAAAATGTCCATAACAGAACATGTAGGAAGAGCACATGCCCGTGGGATTACGGCACATGCCAGGTTTTACTTTAAAAGCTAATAGGTGATCTTAGGTTTCAATGTATTGCAATGGCTAGAAGTAAATACCTGAAACTACCAAACTCCAACCCAGCAGTCTGCACTCCTGAAGATGATTATATAATAATGTAGATTACAAGGGGTGATAGTGTGATTGTGAAAACCTTGCAGATCACACCCCCTTTATCTCGTGCATGGATGGATGAGTAGAAAGATGGGGATAAAAACTAAATGACAAATGGGATGGGATGGGGGGATGGTTTGGGTGTTCTTTTTTCATTTTTATTTTTTTATTCTTGTTCTGATTCTTTCTGATGTAGGGAAAATGTTCAGAAATAGATTGTGGTGATGAACACATAACTAGATGATCATACTGTGAACGGGTGACTGTAGACCATGGATGATTGCATGTTATGTGCATGTGTTTGAATAAAACTAAAAAAAAAAAAAAAAAGCTAATAGGGAGTCTCAGCGTCCCAGGAGGGATTTCTCAGGAGCCCCACCCCTGCAGGAATCTTGAAATCCATTAACAAGGTGGTGGTGGTGGTGGGGCTGGCAACTCCCATGTGTTTGGAAAACGATGACTCTGAGGTTCTTTCTGTAAAAGCATCTCATTAGCTCCCTTTGGAGAGCCCAGGCCTGGGGCCGCCCACTCTGGGCAGTTATCAGTCTTTTCTGCCTTCTGGGAATTTGCCAGAGAGGCCTAAAGGGAGGTGGGAGGCTGGCGAAGGGGCCTAGGGATGCTCTGTAATGAGGCCAACAAGTAGGGGAGCGGCTTGCAGACTCTGCTCCCTGCAGCTGCCCCTTTAAAGACAGATGGTCTCCGGGGAGGGAGAGCTTCAGGGTCGGGGCTCCCTGGGCTTCCCGCCGGGCATTTGTGAAGGTGACGAGAAGGGGCTGCTGGGCCAGTGGGCCGTGTTCTGCCTCGGAGTGAAGCAGTGTCCCTCGGCTGACGCCCAGGGCCTGGGGAGGGAGAGACCAGGGTCCCCGCCTGTGAAACGTGTGGGGACAGCCCTGAGGGTCGGTTGGGGGAGCCCTCCCAGAGGCAGTGATGCGACCCCCCCCCAGGCTTGCTGCAGGCACCACTTTGTACCAGGAAGCTGCCCTCTTGGTCAGTGCCTGTTGCCAGCACGGTGGACACTGAGCCCCCTCCTCCACAGCCACGGGGACTGATCCTGCACGTGGCCAAGGATGCGCTGTGCATCCCCCACCCCAAACCTGGGCTCTAAACTTCAGTTTGGAGGGCTGGTCTGGGCCCCGTGCCAGGCAGGTAGTGGGCTCTTGACAAAGATGGAGTGCCGGGCCACCCCCGGTCAGTGCACGGGGGAGCTGCAGAGCCGTCCCGATTTGGGGGGACTCCTAAGCATGTGCTCTTCTCCCCCCACTCTGTTGTGAGAAATAATTTAAAACGTCCAATTGGAACCACATCTAAGGTTGAAAAGAAAAACATTTGCTTCTAATGCTTAAGAAACGCCGAAAGTGGGGCTTTGAGCCAGGCTGATTCTGATGGGGCTTCTGGTGGAAAGTGGGGTGTATCGAGGGCAGCCCCCAGCCCCGGAGCGGAAGGTGGCACAGAAGGGCATGAGCAGGGCCAGGCGGGTTCTGTACCCACTGCTTCAGGGGCTACACTAGCGCAGGGATTTACCGAGAACGGGCATCAGCGCCCCTCGGGCTCTGGGGGCTAAGAACTCGGGGGACAGATGAGCACCTATTGTGAGACTCTTTCTTGTTAAAAGTCACCCGAGTGCGGTGGGCCCAGTGGGGCTGTGGCAGCCTCCCTCCTTTCCAGGGCCTGGGTCTCCGTGAGGAGGGATGGGGGTCTGCAGGGCAGGGGGAGGTGGGGCGGGGGGCTGTGGGGCAGGGGCTGGGGTAGGAGCAGCGGCTACTTTCTCTCACCCCCGTTGTGCCGCTGCCTCCTTGGGCTTGTGGGTCTGAGCCCCGCACCCCCTGGAACTCGGGCTCTGCAGGGACCCCAGGCTGGGCGCACTCCCAGATTTGGCCTAGGTTTGGAAGCAGGGAGCCCTGGACCAGGGAGCCAGGCAGCCCGGTCTGCAGCCAGGGCCCTCTCTAGGCCCCTCCTTCCCAACCAGCTGGCATCTTGGGCAGATCTCAAACTTCTCCCATGTCCATTATTCTCAGTAAAGTGGGGAGGAGTAATTTTTACCTCCCGAGGTTGCTGTGAGAGCAAATGAAACAGGGAAGGCAAACTCTGTTTGAAAAGCATACATTATTATGCAGATATAAAAATATTTGGAGACACTTAGAACACTGTTGTTCAATAGATGTATAATACCAGTCACATATGCAATTTAAAATTTTCTAGCAACACATTTAAAAAAGAAGGAAAAAGAAGCAGGTAAAATCAATTTACTTTAATTCAATTTATCCAAAATATTATTATCCCACCATGTAATCAACATACAAAACTACGGAAATATTTAAATTCCATTTCTCAAATAGTTCTTCAAAACCCAGCATATGTTTCACAGCTACAGCCCATCTCAGCTTGGCCATTTCAGGGGCTCAGCGTCACCCCCCCCCCCACCCCCGCCCTGTGTTAGACTGTGCAGGTCTAATTATTCCATTTCAGGGCCAGGGAATCCCCTCCCCACCCCCACCCCCCACGGTCATTCTGCCTCTACCACCAAGTTGTTTTGCTCCGTTTGGGGCTCGGTGTGCTGTCCTGGGTGGGGTTTCCTGGAGTTTGGCTCCTTAGCAAGTCCCAGGCAATGACTTTGTGAGGTAAGGGAGGATGCAAGGGAGGAGGTCAATTAGGTTCTTTAATTGTTCCTTGCAATTTCTGTATTTTAAACATTTTACACATTTGGGGGAGGAGGTAGTTGAAAAATCTATTGGTGTATAAATAAGACGCCTGACAAGTTTTAGCAAGAGGATGTTTACTGCAGCGTTGTTTAAAAGAGCCAGCTGATTGCAAACAACCTAAACATCCTACAGTCGGGGCTTGAGGTTGAGGGGTGAGGATGCCGTAGCGAGGGGCTGGGCAGAGGACCGGGAGCCCCGGAGGTGATGCCCCCCACTCCCGGAGAGGGGCGTGTTTCAAGGCCCCAGGTGTGGCCTGCTGGCTGGCTGAGAAGTCAGGATGGGGGATTTGGCTTGGGTGGGGTGGGGTGGGGTGGGGTGGAGGGATGGGGAGCACTGAATTTGGCTGACTGAGGTCCCTGGAGTCCCAGACAAGGGTGGGCCGGGGGCCTGGGGAGCGAGGAGGGCAGACTGGAAGGCGCTTAACTAAAATGTGGGTTATGAAGCAGGGACATCCCGTTTCTGTGTTTTAGACAAGGAAATCGGGCCGACATACCAGAGCGCAGGAGGTGGGCACTCGGGCTGGTGGGACGGGGTAATTTTCGGTTTTCTTCTTTTAAGCAAAAAGATAAACAAGCTGCATTTTTCTAGTTGTCCCCACAACAAACATGTATTAGTTGAGGAATTACAGCTTTTCAAAAATGAAAGTCACATATGGAAATGTAATATTTAACCTCAGTTTTGGGGCAAGGAAATGCAAAGGAGTTTTAGGAACCCCTGGTCATGGTTGGGGGTGAGGAGAGGGCTGTTTTCTCTGAGGTTCTGCAACGTTCGGCATCTGAAATCCCCGTCAGCGTAGACTGGCCTTGACTTGTGAGGTCTCTGAACTTCCCTTCCCCGTTACAGTCTGAGCAACTTCAAGGAAGCAGGAGAAAGTACTTCCTGAACATCTACTGAATAGCAAGGCCTATTCAGGACACAACACATGTCTAATTTTGTTGAAAGATGAAAAAGCCGAAGCTCAGGGAGGTGAAGAAACCAGCCAGGACACACAGCTTCTTAGATGAAGTGTCTGGGAAATAATAATAATATTAGGAGCAAAAACTTACCAGGCACCGTTTGAAGCATCTAACTGACCACGTTGTGAATTCATTTCAGCCTCACAGCAGCCCCAACAGTTAGGCTCTCTCGTTAGTGCACATGCCCGACGAGGAAACTCAGCCAGGGAGAAGGGTGCACGACGGCGCTGCTTCCGAGCCTGCACGTCCTGCCCGAGACTTGCTGGGTTCCACACTGGCCGTGGGCTCCTGCCAATACCCATGTCCCTCTGCCACGCCACAGAGACCACGTGCCCTCCCTCTGTGCCACACAGACCATCATCTCCTTCTCTCTGCCTCATCCATCGCGTGCCCCTCCCTCTAGGCCACGGAGACCACGAGCTCCTGCTCTACACCACGTAGCTTGTGTGCCCCCCCCCCAGGCCTCGTTGCCTGCTCTCCTTGGGGTGCTCTCCATCGCTCGGCATCTGCCTGTGCGGTTTTGTTTGTTTGTTTGGGTTGAGGGTTTGGGTTTTGTATTATCCCTGGTGAAAAACTCTGCTTGGCCCCTTCACCATTGAAAGCAGGGTCTGGGACCCCACAGCACGCGGACCCAGGAGCCTGCTGGAAACGCTGCACCTCGGGCCCCACCCAGACGTGGGTGGAAGCCGCTCACTAGTGAGAGCCCCAGGTGAGTCGCCAAAGGGAGCCTAGTGGAAGGAAGGTGCTTGCCGCCCACGCTCAGTGGTGCGAGTGGCTCTGGCAGCCGTCCCCAGAGCCAGGACTCAGCAGGAACCCCCCTTCTGGCTTGGGACTGTGGGGTCAGAGTCCCCAGAACAGGTTATGGGATGGAAGGAGGGTGCCCGCATGGGGGGATGAGGAAAGCTGGAAACTCATGTCCCTGAAGGCACCTGGTAAAACCCCACTGGCCTGACATGTCCCCCCCACACCCAGACTTCTCACCTTCGGGGCACAGGGTCAAGAGTCTGCACTGTGGGAGCTGGGTCTTATGTTCAAACCCCAACTTCCCCCACGCACCAGCTGTGTAATCTCGGGCAAGTCTCCAAGTCTCTGCACCTCGTTTTCCTCCTGTGTAATGGGAGGGGGGCAGTGACAGAAGCTCCTGCCCGGTGCACTCAGGGAACAAACGAGGAGCCTCATGTAAAGTGCTCAGAGAAGTGCCGGTCGTGGGTGTCACTGCCCTGTGCTTTCCTACTAGCAGTCCCAGGCGAGCCCTTCAACCCGAGTGGCTGTGACGTGGAGAAGGGCTGGCCGACATCGTCCCAGGCCACTGCCGCCTTTGGGGCTGGCCTGGGGCCCTGACCCCCGCTGGGGACAGACAGCCTGGCCCCAGGGACAGGCCAGAACTCTCGGCCGTGTGGAGATCTCATCCGTACTTCCTTGCTTCTAATTTGGGAGCAGAATTTGGACTTTTCCAAGTTTCATTTCCATCCAGAGCTGGCAGGATCCGCTTCCCGGTTCAAAGGAAAAATAGCTCATTAGGCGTTTGTACTTCAAATGACTCCAAGTGAAGGACATTTTGATGAATCGTGTGCAAATGAACCGGGAGCAGATGCACCGGCTCTCCTCTCCACGTGAGCTTGGAAATGAGGGGAAACCACACTTGGCAAAGCGCTTCGGGGAGTTTTGCTCGATGGGCCCCTCCTGCTGCCCCCAAGTCAGAAAGAACCGTGTGATTTGGGGAAGGCGAACAGACTGGGCAGGTGAGCGGTCCTGGGTTCAGATTTCACCCTGCTGCTCGTGGGCCAGGTGTCCTCGGCAGGCTGCGTGGGGCCTCTGGGGCTGTTCCACCCTCTGGAGCTCAGAATTCCGATGTGGTCTTACTGGGCTAAAGCAGTGAGGGCAGGGCAGGTTCCTTCTGGACGCCCCAGGAGAGAAACCGCTTCCTCACGGTTTTCACCTTCTCGAGGCCGCCTGTGTTCCTTGGCCCATGGCCTCTCCTCCAGCTTCACAGTCAGCAACTCTGTGTCTCTTTGAACACAGCTAGGACACGTCTCCGATTTTCAGGACCCACCTGGTTAATCCACGATCATCTTCCCTCCCAAGATCCTTAAATAATCCCACCTGCTAAGCCGCTGCCATGTAAGGGGCCACATATCCTCTCTGCTCTCTGTGCTTTCTTGTGGGTTGGAATTCTTTGGAATCTAAATGTGGAAGGCTCCATTTCTCCCGTTCAATTCCATCTTGCACCCTGTCCACCTCCTGCCACCTGAACCTGCCTTTTCGCTTCCGGTTCGGGTCTGGCTCTCTCGTCCTCCCGCGCCTGCCCCAACGGCCGATGAGAGTGCTGGGCAGGACGCAGAGGGGTCAGGAGCTGGAGCTTCCGATAACCGGCTCCGCTTTGATGCTTTCCAAGTTCAGAACAGGCCAGGGCCCCTCAGCCCGCACTTGCGCTTGTTTATGTTCACCGCCGGGTAGGCTTCTGCGATTTCCCCTTCCCAAGAGAGACGGCCATCGTTCCTGCTGTCGCTGCCCTATTGCAAATGTCGCTGACCTGCTCTCCTCCTCCACCCCTCCCTCTAAACGACCCGAGGAAGACCACACAAGACGCTGGGCCCTTCCTCCATTTAACTTTAGTCTCAGGACATCACGATTGCAAACAAAACAAAAACCAGGTGGCCTTCCCTGCCCCAGACCCGAGGAGCGTCGCCCCCAGATGATGTGGGCTAAGGAGTTGCCCAAATGCCCCACGGGCCACGTGGCTTCCAAGGGGACCGGCCAACAGGAGGGCACAGAGAACAGCCCGCAGCTTCCTACGAGTGCATTAGCTCAGACCATACCAAGGCTGAGCAGCGCTCTCCTCCTAAACACCAGTGTGTTGCTCAGAGGGCACTGGAGGAGGTGGGTGGGGAGCACCCCATTTCCTCCACGAGAGCACAGATGTGCTTTGCGTGGAAAGTTCTGGATGTTGAGGGCACACCTGCCAAGACCCTTGGAATTATTATACAGTCCCCCTGCAACATCCCCCATACATCCTCTTCCTGAATGTAATTTAGAGCATTTTCGTTCTTTTTCCCTTCACATAATCTTTTTTTTCTGGATTTTATGAGTCCAAGTCTTAAAATGTACATGTAGCCTGCATGTACGTGTTTGTGCACACACATACACACGTGTGTGTGCACAGGCCAGGCTCCCTGTATACTTCCCTTCCCCAGCTCCTGCATTTTTCCTTTCTTAGTTTTTTGGAAAATGTTGCACCAGGGTTGACTGTAATGAAATTCAAGTAGAAGATTTGGTCCAGAAATCCTTGCTGATTTTCACAACCCTACTGCAGTTTCTTCTTTCTTCTTTATGTTCTCCCTTTCCCCTCTCTTAGTTAATTTTTGTTCCTTCAGGGTATTTTAAGCATACTTTCTTCTGAGGATGCTCTTTTCCAGTCTACCTTCAGGCAGAGAGAGGGAGGGGGTGAGGACATGTGTCCACCGTGAAGTCTGCAGTTGGGAAGGGAGTGGCCTTGTCAAAGGACAGGTGGCAGAGGTGAAATTAAATGTAGAAAGATGCCCACGCACCAATATTGAAGGAAGCAGAATTGCAAACCACAACGAGACTGTCTGCCGCTATCTCTCAGGGCTGCTGTATGGGACCACACATGCCGCAGAGCGCACAAGTGCAGGAGGCGCCGTTCTCACAGCTGGCGGCCCTGTGCCGGGTGCCCGCACGTCAGCAGCCTGCTGTGCCGGACTGGGGGAAGGACCAGGCCCTGCACAGCTTGCTGGTGGCAGTGTGATTTGCACAACCCCTTGGAAAGCCACTGGGCAATGACCATCAGAATTGACAATGCATATTCCCCTTGACCAGCAATTCTACTTTTGGGAACTCATAGCCCAGTGAGAATGCACATGTGCCCCGGAAGCACGCGCAGGTTCATTTACGTATTGCAGCAGCCAAATAGGTGCTGGGCCAAATAAATTGTGGGCTCTCCATGGAATGGGAATAGAGATTGAGCCAATGTTCGCAAATGGAACAACCCCCGTGGCATGTGGCCAAGTGAGGATGTTTAGGGTGTGGGAGACACAGATGCCGTCCACTCACCATGGACCAGTAGATTAACTTCTCTGGGCCCCACTGTCCTCATCTGCAAAATGGGGACAATAACAGCACTTCCCAGAAGTGGGGCTGTTGCGGGGGCCATGTGAGTGTGTGCATGTCCAGCCTTCAGGACGGTGCCTGGCAGTGTGTGGGGCGTGTAATTGTTGGTTATTATTGCTGTTGGAAAGAAAGTGTGTGAGTGCTGTTGCAGGCATCAGGTATTCCTGGAAGGATGCTCCGGAACCACAGGTACAAGGTATTGTCCTTGCTAGGGAAACGGAAGACTGGCACCCAGCGTGGAGTGGGGGGTCTTTTGAATGTGTGTGTGTGGGGTCTGCATGGTGTATGTTTTCAACATTTTACTATGAAAATTTTCAAACATGCAGGAAGGTTGAAAGGATTTACAGTGAATAACCATGTACCGACCCATTAGATACCATAATTCATGTTATTCTTCTTGCTCCATTGTACATCTGTCCATCCGTCTGTCCATTCAGCCACCCCTCTTTGCCTCTTTTCTTTCTTTCATGCATTTCAAAGTAAGCAAGTAAGATGTGGATATCAGAATACTTTCCCCTAAACTCCTCTGTATGTGTTTCATTAGCTGGAGTTCAATATTTGTTTACAGGTTTTCCTTTTCAAATAAAATTTATATAGAGGAAAATGCACAGATCTTGGTGGCTTTTTAACAGTGTGTTATTTATTTGAGAAATAAATTATCTGTAAATAAAATGTGCATGGCTTCATAAGAGAGAGAAAGGGGCAGAGATTGAGATGATCCCAAACGGCCTTTTGAACCCACGGAGAGGGAACAAGTCACAGTGCTCATGTGGTGACTCATCCGGTGGGGAGGGATTGGCGAGCGGAAGCGGTTCCTGCCGTCGGCTCTCGGTCCTGGGCTGCCCCTGCCTGCAGAGAGCAGATTCCCGCTTGGACTCGCAGGCTGGAGAGCACCAAGGCCAAGCCCGCTGGGGCTCAGTCCCCAGCCCTCGCTTGCTGGCTGGGTCATCTGGGGAAGCTCCTTGGCCCTTCCGGGCCTCGGCGTTCTCTTCCGGGACGGCGTCTGGGAGCCCAAGCGCACAGCAGGTTGGGAACTCCTGGCCTCTTGCCAGCTCTCCGGAGCATCCCAGCCGCGTCCGGGCTATCGGCTGCACCTCTCCCCGGCTTTGCCTTTCCTTAGAATTGAATTGGAAAGACCTAAACGAGCCACGAGTTTCAGAGATTATCATCCTCAGGGAAAAGCCTCGCGTCTCCTTCCATCTTCTTCAGTCTCCCCTTCCTCTGCAGAAACCCAGGGAAGGGACGCAGCCCACAGCCTCTTGCTCCTTCTAATTCTTTGATTACTACATGATTGCCGCATCCACAAAGTCCGAGGCTGAAAATCGAAAGGAAACAAAAATTCTTGAGTCATTTCCAGATACTAAATCTGACACCACTGTCCCTCTCCCGGTTTTGGCAAAACCTACAAAATGAGTGACTGGGAAGGGTAAACCAGTTTAGATAAACACTCCACGTACTGATTCATGATTTAAGGACATCAGTTAACATTTAGCTTCATTTACCGCAGTGTTTTAATGTCATTAAGAATGTAACTTCTTAGGAAAACTAAGAGAGTCTGTTTTTAGCCCAGACATGCAATTAAGGGAATTAGTAACGTGATACATCATCCTCAGGAGCTCCGATAGAGTCGGAAATCTCGTGCAACCCTTTATAAAGACGTCCTCACAACACACGCCAGAGCGCAAAGAGCTTCAGTCCTGGGGAGGCAGGGGGAAAATGGAAATCGCTAGCCCAGGGCCGATCAGCACTAAGAGAGATTTGCAACTGTGTGCAGATATCAAATAGTTATAAAATCGGGGTCCATTCCAGGAAATTAGGGTTGTCTTCCTGTCTGGAGCAGCTACTTTCCTGCACCCCTCGCCCGAGTTTGCAAGGGCTCATGTGTGTGCAGCTGGAGAGGGGGTTTTCTAGGGCTGCACTTCAGAAAGCACAGAGAGAAGATATATTTATATTATTATTCCCCTTTCAGGGACCCTGATGAAGAGCTCCATGTCTGACAATCCCCTGGGGGTTACCATAGTCTCCGGGAGTCTGAGCTCCTCTAGATCAGGGTCTCCCAACCCCAGGACTGTTGGCATTTGGGGTTGGATAATTCTTTGGGGGAGGGGGGTGGCATCCTGTGCGTTGTTGGATGTTAAGCAGCGTCCCTGCCTCCACCCAGTAGTTGCCAGTAGCACCCCATCCCTCCAGTTTCACAACGAAAAATATCTCCAGATATTAACAAATGTGTGAGAACCACTGCTCTAAATGGACCCACTTGTTTTGCAGATGGGGAAACTGAGGCCCAGAGAGGACAGCTTTGACTACGACCCCAGGATTCAGCAGCAGGCAGCCAGGGACCATGGGGAGTAGAACTCAGACCTGCCCCGTAGCCCCTGGGTGCTCTCGGCTTCAACCTCCTGGGTCACCCATTCCCTGTGGACCACGTGGGGTAATAACAGGGTGCCTAGGGTGACGAAGAGGACTTCGTGGCTCATCGCAGGGGGCCCTTTGAACAGACCCCACGTTCTAAGCGCTTAGTAAACACGGTCTCGTTCTGAGCACTGCTGCGACTCAAACCACCTGTGTCCAAATCCCGGCCCGGGCGCCAGCCAGGTGATCCTGGCAAACCCTTCCACCCTGCTGCCCTCAGGTCCTTGCCCAGAACAGGGGGTGTCCCAGAAGTGCCGTCTCTAGTTCTCCCTAAAGGGAACCAACAAAATAACTTCCACAAAGCTCCGGCCAGCGCCCCGGGCGTGGGGGGGGGGGTCTGCCTGAGCTGTGGCTGCGGCTGGTGGGCTGAGGGGGCGGTGGGGGCAGGGAGAGCAGGTCCTGGCACCGGGTGCATCTGGGGGTGCTTCACCAGCCTTGCCCAGGGAGAGCCGTCTCCCTCTCAGCAGGACCCCTCACCCCTGGCCCCAGGACCCAGTGCAGCCCTGAGAAAGTTGGGGGCCAGGGAATGAGGGCTGTATCCCTCCAGTGCTCTGTTCATTCTCTCCAGAAAGAAGAGACAGACAGACAGACGGACAGAGTATTGCCTGGATTTTATCCAGATGCAGCAAATGTACCTGCCATGGGGCAAGAGCTACTTGTTCTTTCATTCATTCATTCATTCATTCATTCTTTCATCCATTCATTCATTCCTCGGAAACATGTTGCCACTGGGCACCAGGCACTGGTCTGGGAAGCAGCAGCAGCTCAGCCCATCTCAGACAGTGCGTCCTTTGTCTCAGAGCCTGGCCAGGCAGGGCTTCATGACTTGTTTGTTGAATGAATAACTGGTGGAATGAGGGGACAGATGGGTGGAGCAACAGATGTCATCGGAGACTATTCCAGAAGCCCAGCCAGGCATCGGCTCTGGACTTGGATATTTCGGTCCTCTGGCCTGGGAGAACCAGTATTTTACAGGTGTCTGCACTCCTGCCCCAAGCAGAGGGTCAGCACCGGGGGTGGGAGGGGGGCCGAGCATCTTCCCAGGTGGTGAGAGGCCTTTCTCAGGGGCGTATGGCTGGGGACCCCACCTCCCTACGCCGAGTGGGTCCTCCTCCAAAGGGCCTGTTCCCTGAGAAGATGGGTGGTGCAGGCCTCTCCAGCTGAGCCAACTGCTCATCAACCCTCATCCCAGCACCACTGCCCAGCAGCAGGGCACAAAAAAGGAAAGCTGAGCACATGGTAGCACAGACACCCACAGCTGCACTTGACAGTTTGGGGAAAGATGTGGGCTGAGGGAAAGGGCTATGTTGACCCAGCTCCAGCCTCTAAACACGAGGTCCTTGGAAGGCAAAGTTCAATTTACTTAAGTGGAGGGTTGTGCCAGTGTGAATGTATTGTGTCCCCCAAACGCCATTATCTTTGATGTAATCTTGTGTGGGCAGACAGTATCAGTGTTGATTAGATTTGTTTGAGTGTTTCTTTGGAGATGTGCCCCACCCAACTGGAGGTGATAACTCAGATGAGATAATTTCCATGGAGGCGTGGCCCCACCCATTCAGGGTGGGCCTTGATCAGTGGAACCAGATAAATGAGCTGACATAACAGAGGGAACTCAGTGCAGCTGGGAGTGAACATTTGAAGAGGAGCCACAGCCAAGAGGAACACTTTGAAGACAGCACAGGAGCTGCAGATGAGAGACAGTTTGAAGACAGTCATTGAAAGCAGACTCTTCCTCCAGAGAAGCTGAGAGAGGACAAATACCCCAAGTGCAACCAAGAGTGACGTTTTTGAGGAACTGCAGCCTAGAGAGGAACGTCCTGGGAGAAAGCCATTCTGAAACCAGAACTTTGGAGCAGACGCCAGCCACGTGCCTTCCCAGCTAACAGAGGTTTTCTGGACACCATTGGCCATCCTCCAGTGAAGATATCCAATTGTGGATGTTACTTTGGACACTTTATGGCCTTAAGACTGTAACTGTGTAACCAAATAAACCCCCTTTATAAAAGCCGATCCTTTTCTGGTGTTTTGCATTCTGGCAGCATTAGCAAACTAGAACAAGAGTTAACAACGTCACTTCCAAAAAGATGCATCCGAGGCCAGTTTGAGATGGGGCAGCCTGGAAGGGCCTGGCCAGGTCAGAGCAGGGCCCACGCTCCCTTCGCAGTGCCCAGCTGCACCCGGGCTTAGGAAAGGATGGAGAGGGGTGGCTGCCCAGAGCATGTCCTGCTGTCAGCTGGTGGCTCAGCCTCCATCACTGCCTGCTCAGTGCTTTTCCATGCTTAGGAGTCCAGACCCCTGCATTCAAGTCCCAGCTCTTCCACCTTGTAGGGGTGGCCAAGATACTGAACTGCTCTAACTTCAGTTTCCCTACAATAAAATGGGGGTGTTAACCCTGCCTCCTGCTGGTGAGGACTGAACTGAAACAGGAAGCCGGAGGCCCAGGATCTGGGGATCGTGTGTGCTCCATAAATGGCATCTTGAGTGACCATTGGTGAGGTCTGTGGTTGTTTTGGGGCCTCTGAGTGAAGACACTGAGGTCCCCCAACTCCTGGGACCCCACACAGTGGTCTCTGGGCCTCACAAGTCCTCTCCCTCCACTTCACTTTGGGAAATGCATTTCGTCTCTACTATCTGCTTGCACCCCATTCCCCACCCTCAGTAGCCTCTCTATGCTGTTGATACACATATCTGTCTGTGACTGTGTCCCCGTCTGTCCATCTGCTGTGGTGTTTTAATTTACATAAACAGTTTGGCACTGGACACCTCACCCTGCTTCGTTTCTCCACTTGCCACTGGGATTTTAAGATCTGCTCTTTTTGCTCCAAGCACCCCTGGCCTGAGTCTCCTCGTTGCTGTGTGGGATTCTGCAGGGCTGGGAGTCCCCGCATTGAACACACCCGGACCCCCAGGGACGGCCTCTGATGTCGCCTGCGGCTCCTCCGTGCACGCAGAACACCGCAGCGGACGTCCTCAGACACATCTCCTCACGGACCGAGTGATGCTTTCCCATCCCGTATTCCGAAGAGCTGAATCGTGAGGCCACCGGAGCCACCAAACCTGATGAGGGAGCCCTGTCTGCTCCCGCAGACAGTGAGCGGGGCGGGCGTGGGCAACGGAGCTCACACAGGCACCCCGTGCTCTGCGCCCACAGCGGGCAGGCTGCTCCTCAAGGCTCCATAGTAATTCCCAGAGAAGGGCCCGGAAGGCCTGCTAGAGGAGCGGGCGGGCAGGGAAGATGGCTCTGTACCTGGCAGCCACGCCTGCCATCTCAAGGGGACTCCAGGTTGAGAGTGTGGCGTTCGGAACTGGGCCTGCCCTTGGGGTGCCCTTAGCCCTTGGGGAGTGTGTCCCAGCGCCCCGGCTGTAGGCAGACCCGAGCCTCTCCGAGCAGGGGCAGGAAGCCCAGCCTGGCTCCATGGAAAGGAAGCCCGGCTCCCAAACGGAATACGAGAAAGAACTTTAAGAAGCGAGGTGAAAAGGACTTCTTTAATCCCACGAAATCTTCTTTTCTCTTTTCCTTTTTGTTTTCTTTTCATTTCCCTAATATCAACTCCGGAATGGAAGAGGACTTCAAATCCCATTTTATCATATGGAATTTTTTTCTTGTTGTTTCTTAGCAGAGACCAATTTTGGATGAATAACTTGCAACCGCAGAAATACAACACCAAAGCAACAGCGCTGGGTGGCAAATTTCTCCGTTACCACAAATATCCTTTCTCCACGAGGACCAGATTGGAAGCATTTGGAATTGTTTGTGTGACCCATCATTGATCAGCCAGCGGGGAGGGCTCGGTAACAGCCAACATGACTGTTTCTCCCCCGAAGTTGTGTGCCCTGTTAGGAACAAGGAAATTGAGAACTAAGAATGTGACATTGATAGACAGGAATAGGGAACTTCTGCATAGGCCAAAAGGAACTAGAAGAGAACACAGGGTACAGGATAAGGTTGAGCCAGACCCCACCCTGTTCCCGCACGTGGCTTCTGCTGTTCCCGCGCGTGGCCTCTGTAAGCAAATAGCTAACTGCCATGTCTGCTTCTGTGCAACGCTTGCTTGCTCCCCCTTTATAAAGACTTAGCTGTAAGCGCCAGGCGCGACTCTCGTTTGCAGCCCCTTTGGGCACCGTGTCCCCGGACACCCTGAGAGCTCACCCCTGCGCAGGTTAAACTTGGCCAATAAAATAACATCTTAAACCCTGAAAGTCTCCAATATTTGTTCTCGCGTTTGGTGGATTCAACATGCCCCTCGCGGAGGCAGTTTCCTCTCTGCAACACTTACCAGAGCGCAGACAGGTTCTTCTGTCCTGGGCCATGAGATTCCCCCACATCCGTGACCAAGGGGGTGTCCAGTACAAAGCACAAGCCAAACAAACATCCAGGGATTTTGTCTGAGTGGCGCTTCGTCTGCAATGCTGCAAAGGGGAAAGAAGGGTGATTACAGCAGGGTCTCTTCTCTCCTTTCTCTGTCCCCAGTTTACCCCGGCGTTTGTAGCCTTTGATGCCTCCCTACCAAGGTTTGGGTCCATGTTGGGAGTAAAGGGCATCCCAGTGCCAGAGTGTGCCTGAGCGGGCATGTGCACAAGGATGACGAGGCTTTCACCCAGATCAGCAGATGCTCTTCTTTCCGACGGAAGTGAGCCCAGCCCTCACCCCCTTCCCCAGAAGCAAAGCAGGGGAAAGCACAAAAGGATATAGACATTGGGTTTTGTGGAGCCACTTATAAGTCTCTTGGCCTCCATGATCCTTTTTGTCTTTCCAACATGGTGTTATAAAAATTTCCAAACAGCAGAAAAGTTATATAGATAAAACTCATCGATCCACCGCGAGGATTCTATAGTTGTCAACATTCTTCAATCTTACTTTATCATTTATCTACCCAACTGCCCACCCATCATCCATCCACCCACCCATCCATCCATCCATCCTGCCATCATATTTTTTAATAGACTATATTTTTTAGAACAGTTTTAGATTTACAGAAAAATCAAGAAGATAGTAGAGAGTTCCTGTATATCCTACACCCAGTTCTCCTTATTGCTAATATCTTACATGAGTCTTGCGCACTTGTTACAGGTAATGGACGAATATTGATGTATTATTATGAAAAGTCCATTCTTTATTTAGATTTCCTCAGTTTTCCACTAAACTCCTTTTTCTGTCCCAGGACCCCATCCAGGACCCACATGACATTTAGTTGTCACGTCTCCTTCAGCTCCTCTTGGCTGGGGTGGTTTCCAGCCTCGCCTTGTTTCCAATGGCCCCGGCAGCCTCTAGGAGAGCAGCTCAGGTGTTTGGCAACATGCCCCTCTACTGGAATTTGGCTGGTGTTTTTCTCCTGGTTAGCCCAGGGTCCATCTTACTTTTCCATGCATTTCCTAGTCAGTTTATGAGCCTCTTTCATCTAGTGGGAAATGGAGAAAATGATCCATACGTCAGCCGCAGGGCTGTTGTGAAACAGCTGGGAGGGGGTTGGTTCTGGGCCACGTGCCTGGGGGTGAGACAGTCTCCCACTCATAGGGGCTGCAGGGCTGAACGAGCTTGGAGAGCAGCCCTCCGCTGAGACCACCTGCTGTTTTGAGTGATAGAGGGTCCTGCATCGATGACAGTCACCAACAATCCTGCAGAGGTTATTTTGCACCCTCTGGCAGTGGGGTACTCTGACTTAGCCCACCCCCAAAGGCTCCGGACACAAGCAGGGGCTGGGAGCCAAGTGACACTGATGCCCCCGAGGCAGGTGTCTGGCCTGGCTCCGGCCAGCAGACCGGCCCCTGCCCAGGAGGGTGTGCCTGGGCTTCTCAGGCCTGTCCGTTTCTGGGCTCTCCCGGAGCCCTCCTGCTCTCTCACCCTCAGCCCCGCGTCTCCGGCCGGGAGCCTTCTAATCCTTCAGGCAAACATTTTCCCAACAACGAAGGGAGGAGAATAGCCATCTGTGGACCTGTTTTATTATTGCTGCAATGATTTCCATTTTATTGGCATGGAAGGAGATGAGCCAAGGGAGAGCTGTGGCTGCCACGGAGAAGACCGTCCTTCCCAACCCCCGGGAATCCGAAGCATTCACAATGCGTTTCCCAATCGCATTAAGGACATGCTGACCGGGGCTCCAAACAGTCTTTTGGCTATAAAACCAGAGTCAGGCAGCCTGACTCCATACAGGCTTATCCAGCAGTTTCTGGGCTGGAGCAGTTGTCCTTCTAGAAACTTCTCCACATGCAGAGGCCTAGACACAAACGACATCTTCGGTTTCCAGAGAGTGCAGGTGATTGGCTGGCTGCAGACCACGCATGTCAAAACCATGTCTCTCCACATCCCAAAGTAATTTGGGCAGAGAATAGAAATATATAGGCAGGGCCCTCCTGAGGAGCTGGGGGAAGATGCGGACGTGTTGGGCGACATGTGGATTGTTGCTGATGTTCTCACGTACATTGAGGAGTGACTGGTACGCTGAGCCCTCGATCTTGGGCTCATTATGCCCAAGATGAGGCTCGTTACTGCAAAGGAGAGGCTAAACCTGCTTATAACTGTGCCTGAGAGTCTCCCCCTGAGCACCTCTTTGTTGCTCAGATGTGGCTCTCTCTCTCTACCCACTCGGCAGGTGAACTCACTGCCCTCCCCCTACGTGGAACCTGACTCCCAGGGGTGTAAATCTCCCTGGCAACGTGGGGTATGACTCCCAGAGATGAATCTGGACCCGGCATCGTGGGACTGAGTGTATCTTCTTGAACAAAAGGGGGATGCAAAATGAGACGAAATAGAATCAGTGGCTGAGAGATCTCAAATGGAGCCGAGAGGTCACTCTGGTGGACATTCTTATGCACTATATAGATAACACCTCTTAGGTTTTAATGTATTGCAATGGCTAGAAGTAAATACCTGAAACTATCAAACTCCAACCCAGTAGCTTTGACTGTTGAAGATGATTGTATAATAATGTAGCTACCAAGGGGGTAACGGTGTGATTGTCAAAACCTTGTGGATCGCACTCCCTTTATCCAGTGTGTGGATGGATGAGTAGAAAAATGGGGACAAAAACTAAATGAAGATTAGGGTGGGATGGGGGGGATGATTTGGGTGTTCTTTTTTACTTTTATTTTTTATTCTTATTCTGATTCTTTCTGATGTAAGGAAAATGTTCAAAAATAGATTGGGGCGATCAATGCATAACTATACCAGGGTACTGTGAACAGCTGATTGTACACCATGGATGACTGTATGTTATAGAATATATCTCAATAAAACTGAATTTAATTTTTTTAAAAATGGGTCAATGTTATTATAGATAACTATACGTTCACCTCAGTATTCTGTAGTGTTCAATTCTTTGACTGTGCATTGGGTTTTGGGTTTTTTTTGGGGGGGTGGGAGAATGGGAGAAGATAATACACAGAATAATAAAATTTGAACGCTATGGATTTCAACCAAAAAAAAGTCACATCTTTCAAAGGAAACCCGGCCTTGACACCGGGGAGACACACAGAATGATGTGACCCAATTCTAAGTCTGGGGTGGAACTTTTCATGGATAATCGACCCCGGCATGTCGGAGCTGGGAGGGGGCGTGGAGGTCACCTCCCCCAAGTGTGCTGGCCTTTATGGCACTCGTCCTGGGGGCAGGCTCTGAGCCAGGGGCTTGGGGTCCCTTATCTCCACCAACCCTCCTGTCCACTTGATGACTCTGTTACTCCCATCTTCCAGATGAGGAAACTGAGACCTGAACATCACATGACTGGCCTAAGACCCCGTAACTACCTGGCGGTGGAGCCAGGATTGAGCCCCAGGCTGTCAGGCTCCTGAGGGTCTCCACTGAGCTGGAGGACACCTGCAAGCATCCCTGGTGAGCTTCAGGGAGGTCCAGAAGCCACCAGAATTTGCATGTAAGATCTGCAGTTGTGCATTTTTCTGGGAGAAGATCCACAGCTTTTCCAAGTGATCCTGACTCCCACAAAGGGGAAGAACCACCTGTGCCCCTCATCTTTCAGAGGAAGAGCAGAGAGGGGTAAGAGTTGCCAGAGTTGCCAGAAAGTTAGATATGGGTCTGGCCTCTGGCCCCAGACCCAGCAAGTGCTTTCTCTGTCACCATCTAGAGCATGAATAGGTTTGGAGATCCTTTTACATGGCATTTTAAATTCTGATGAAGCACATACACAAATTGCTCAGATCGCACATGTGAAACTTGATGAATTATCACAGAGAGTGCACACAACCAGAAGTCAAGGGGTGCCAGCTCCCCAGAAAACCCCCGGGCCCCTCCCAGCCATGACCCCACTTCCCCAAAGGCAGCTGCTCCCTGTTTCTGAACATGATACGTACAGGGTCAGGCAGAGTGCGTGCTTTATGGCTGCCTTTTCTGCTCCACTCGGGGTGAGTCGTCTGTTCTGTCCCTCTTCAGGGCTGCATAGTATTCCGTGGCATGGATATGCCGATGTGTCTCCGTCTGTCCTCCTGCCGAGGAACCAGTGGGGAGGTCCCGGTCGGGGTGGCTGTGACTGGCATGTGTCTGCATGCCCGTGGGCTCGCAGGTGGCATCGCTGGGTCTTTGGGCGTCTTTGTGTAGGCACAGTTGTTGCCATTAGCAGATACCTCCAAACTGTTTTCCAAACGGGGAATTTACACTCCAACAAGCATCCTTACCAACATGTAGTTTTTGCTGTGCCGGTGGGTGAGGGCACAGCTCATATTTTAAACTATTAAATGATCAAATGTCTTTACTGCTCTTTCCTTTTCTCCTTTGCTTGAGGAGTTTCTCTCAGTCACCCTTGTTCCCTGACCCCATGACACACACGGAGCGAGGCGCTGGACGCAGATGTGCTGCATCGTGGCCCTAATGTGGGGGCTGCTGGGCTCGGCTCTGATGTCAAGAAATCACCTGCCCTGCTCCTCTGAGGCTGTGCCCTGTGGTGTCTTCAGGGACAATCGGTGCCGATTCGGGTAAATAAAATCTTGCCTGAGAGGCCTTCTGTCAAACCTGCCACCTCCCTGGGCTCCTTTAGGTGGGTGGTGGTGAACACTTCTAACAATTCATGGGGCTTAGCTGTGATATCACCTCCTCTTGTCTTTTATGAGCGAGTGGCTAGGGCTGGTGGCGCCGTGGCTTGAGTCGCATTGCCCGCAGCTTGGCGTGGGAGCCCCTGAGCCTCTGAGCCGGGGCTCCCGGGGAACGGTGCAGGCTCGGGGTGGCGGTGGTAGCCAATACCTGCCCGACGCTGTGCATTTGATCAGAGCTCAGCCTCACACGTGACCCCCATCCCCCCATCCCTGCCTCTGTGTCTATTAAGAACAGAAAGATGACTTGCTCTAGGCACGGCGCTCTCCTTGGGTGGCCTGGGAATCCTGGCGTGCGGGCCCCTCCTCCCGAGGCCACCCACGTCAGGGGAGGCAGGCGTGGTGGGGGAGGCGGCCCAGCTGCCCGGGGGAGCATGTACCTGGCCATGGTCAGCTCAGGGACGGGTGGGAGCCCTGCACCCACCCCCACCGTGGTGCCCGTCCCCCACTCAGATCCCCCCTCCCAGTTCCTGCCTGCCAGGGCACAGAGGCCGTTGCCCGCAAGATGCCAGGACGTTTTCCATTCTCCCCCCACTGCTCGACCCCTCCCCTGCTAGATGATGGGAAGAAATGTTCTGGGCTGAACCAGAGGTCCCTGCCCCTCTACACCCCACCAGGCCCCCTTTAGGCTTTAGGGCCTAACAAGCTATTCTTCCACGATGGCCCTACCGAGGGCCTCACCCCCAAAACGCACCGTTCTTGCTTTCTCCGAGGTGCTGCCTGCCTTCATCCTCTGTCAGGGGCTTCAGGCCAAATCTCAGCTGCCGTCGTCGGGAAGCAAGATGGCGGACTTCTTCCTTTGTGCTGCAAATTAAGCACTTTTAGTAATTTTTAAATTTTGAAAGGATTGGGACCTCTCTGTTCATTTTTTCTTTCCTCTTCTTTCTCTGCTCCTCTGATTAGACTATGCTGTGCCCCCCAAACACCTCACTCCTCCCACCTCCCACAAGCCCCCACCCCCCAGATTTACTTGAAGGAAGTTTCAGTCACTGGCAGAATGCAGACCGTGCAGTTCCTTGTGAGAACACAGATGTCTTGCATGCACACTTCAGTTAGCCCCTGTGCATGTGTACGCAAGTGCACGCGTGTGCGTGGGGTGTCCCCACGACCGGCCCTAGATTATGAATAAATACACACGGGAACATAGACACTCACTCGTACGGCTCCCCACATGCAGTGACACGATGAACAGTCACGTTGCAGTTTAATTTACCTAAGTGAGGACACTGTGGGGCGTGAGAGGGCAGTTAACAATCGCCCGAGGACCCGGTGTGGGTCTGTGGCCTGACCTGGCTGAGTGGCCCTGAGGGTGCTGTGTGTGTGTGGCAGGCAGTGGCAAGGGGAGCCTGTGGGGAGCCAGGGGTCCTGGGGTCCCCCAGCCCTGCTTCTGCCGCCACCAGCCCCTCTTGGCCCGTGAGCTCCTCTCCTGAGAGAAGCCACCATCGTCGCCGCCCCCCGTCATCAGCTTGTGGGGAGGCTGACGCGATCCTGGGTGAGTGCATTCAAATAACCGTATGCCCTTCCCGACGGAGTGCGGAGCTATTGCAGATTGCATCTATGACACTGGAAATTCCGATCAGCGGCATAAAAATCAAGCCGATCGCAAAGTGCATTTTCAGTCTGACGCGCATTTTTCAAACCCTGACGTTGAGACACGGAAGAGTGCGCGGCACGTCTCCCTTTAGGTTGCACGTATTTAATGTGGCGTTTGCACCAGCAGCCAGTGGGCTCGGCGAGAGGGGGGCCTGGCGAGCCGCTGCCTGTCCCGTGACGGTTATTTGCTCGTCGGTGGCTGTTCTGAATTTAAGCGAATGCAGCTCGGGACAGTCGCTCCGTCCCCAGTGACTGGGGCCCCTCCCCGGCCAAGGCAGCCCACCGTGGGCCACTCCGGGGTGTCAGACGAGTGATCGCTGGTCCCCTGTCCCGTGGGAGAGTGAAAGTGTTCTCTGTGGTCACCGCTTCTGTCATGTGTTTCAAATGAGGCGAGGAGGGAGGGCTGCATATTTCACATGTTTTTACTTAATGAGCCAATCCCCCCATTGCCAAAATAACACCCTGGACGAGGGTGTGTTCACTCACCCTGTTAAAATGAGTTATGAAGTTTGAGCTACTGTGGAAATGCTCACATCATGTTCCTTTGTGCGACGTCTATGTTCACAGTCACCCTTGTAATGTGTAATCCCACCAGTGTTACCTACAGCAAAAGTTGGTACCTGTTTAAGATAGTTTTGTGCATTTTATACACATAAACTTATAAATATGTGAAATATTTCTTGAGCAACAGTTACATTAAAATAAGATTTCCCCCAAAATTCTGCCTATCAAAAGTTTGTTTTTAGAATTACTGTTTTGTGGTGTTGAATTTTACCCTTAATTTTTATTGAAACTAAAAGTCAGGAGGAGTGAATATTTAAAAGAAGATCGAAAGAGACAAGATGGACTCTTTTATGTTGCTCCCAAGAAACTCCAGAATCTGTAGAATTTGTAGTAAAGTAGATAAGGGGAGTAAACCAGGTTTTACAACTTGAAGCTCTTTGCTCAGTTCTGGTACACACAAAAGACAAATGTGTGCTTGAGAGAAACTGCATTGTTTATGAGTAGAAAGCATTCTTGATTTCTTCCTGAATATTTTAAGAGAAATTGGGCATAAAGGCAATTATTTTAGCTTTTAAAATTTACATTCTTTATGGAAGAAACAAGACATGCCTTTTATAAAAGATGTATGCCGTTCTAAGTACAAACACGTGTTTCTGACCTTAGCACATGTATTTTCATTGTGCTTAAGGATAAGAACTACAAAGCCTTGGAAAACTTTGCAGTGAGTAACTTTTTTTCCTGAAGATTTCCTTTTCATCTGGTTCAGTTATCTTATCAGGAGTGTTGTGTGTGTGCATGCGCGCGTGTGTGTGCACAAAAGAGAGACATTGAGAGGGAGATAACTTAAAGAACGTTAAATTGAAGTTTGATAAAACACCAGGTAAATTGCCCCAAATCTTTGTATCTTCTATTTCCTTGAAAATTCTCCAGAAAATGTTTTCTTCCACTTTGGAGGATATAGGAACATCTTCAGCTTCCCCATGAATCCCGAAAGTCCTTTGTTTAAACAACAAAACAGAGCGTGTGGTTTGCCTCAAAATGACAAACCAAACATGCAAAATCTAAAGTTCCCCAAACTGAATCCGGACCATAAAACTTTCTGACTCAAAAAGCAGATTTTATGGAGACCTCAGTAAACCCCAAAGGATGGCAATAAACAAATCAACCAGCTGCCCCTCCCAGCCAGCTGGGTCTACGGGACCTCAGACAACCGAAGGCAAAGGAAGCCCCCGTTGGGCAGCAGCCTGGTGACACGTTGACAAATGCCCGTGGTGTTTCTTCCAGATCACTCAGGTGGCACGAAGCAGGAGGTGCAGGCCATGAGCCTTTCATCCAGAAGCATGTTTTCCAAACGCTAATTTGGAATAAGCGAGGGAAGAAAAAGGACTGTCAAACACCCAGCAAGAATGGCCCCTGCTAAATTCAGGATGACGATCTTACGGGAGGCTGGAGGCAGAGGGAAAGCAATGTCCATTTTCAGAGGCGCACGGCCCGCTGAGGCCCCCGACTCGGGGTGTGGCTTTGCCCTCACGGGTCCTCTGGTCTGGGCCCCATTGCCAGCCCCTGGGGGAGTGTCCCCGTGGAGTAGCAGGTCCCTGGCTCCTGACCCCCTCGGAGGCTTTGAATGCCCCACTTCACCTGGCTGCGTTTTAATTTCTGCATGAGAAAAATGGGCATAATGTCAACCCTCATGCCACACTCGGGATTTTCATGACGATGAGATGTGGGTGAAAGAAAAGAGAAAAGGCATTTGTTGTGATATTTAATTGGAAGAGTGTTACAGCATCTCTGTAAGTCAAAGGGAAAACAAATGCATTCTCCTCTCAGGTCTCCCAGGACGAAGCCCGGATTTTTTCTTGGAATACCTGGAAGTGGTTTGGGGAAGCTGTGACGAACAGACCCTCCAAATGCCATGAAAGGCGCTCACTTTGGGAATTGTTTTCTTCCCTCTGACGGAAGGAGCTTCCTTCTGGAAGTGTCCTGACATTGTTCTCTGGATCCCTGAGAGTCCCTTGCCAGCTGATGGCTTATCCAGAAGGCAACGGTCCAAGGGTCAGGAGTGACAGGAGCAAATCTGGACCCAAATCTGTCTCTGGGGTGCTTGTACCGTGAGAATCCCACATGCATTCACACTCACACAACGACACACTGCACCACTATCACAAGTGCACACACACACTCACACACAGCCACACTCACAGCTCATGGGCACTCGCGTACAGTCACACAAACACAGGTGATGCTCACACACAAACTCAGGCATGCTTGTTCACGTGCATGTATACACACTTAGGTGCTCACACACACTCACCCACACGCATTCACATTTCCTGCATCTTGCACAATAGCAAAGTACCGAGGTAGCTCTGACCACCCTCCCCAGCAGGCCCAAAGCAGAACGAAGCCCACATGTGTTGGTGTGAACATTGGTTAGGTGATATGTGTGTGTGTGTCTGGCAGCTGCTTGCACATGTGTGTGCAGGGGAGGGATGTGCTGGCAGGAGAGGAGCAGGGTCCCGCGGTGCCTTCCCTGTCCTCCCTGTGGTCGGGGCTGCCCAGCTGCCCTCC
Source organism: Bradypus variegatus (assembly GCA_004027775.1). Lineage (NCBI taxonomy): Eukaryota > Metazoa > Chordata > Mammalia > Pilosa > Bradypodidae > Bradypus > Bradypus variegatus. The sequence goes on along the minus strand of PVKY010000001.1, from coordinate 109,216 downwards.
GTGGTCTGACCTGCAGGGCTGCAGCCCCAGCATGTGCCCCCCAGAGTGGCAGACCCCCGCGTGGGTCCCCAGCATGGCCTGGCTGCTCCGGTGGGGAGCTGGACGGTGCTCCCCTTCACAGCTGCGTGTCCCGGCCCGGTCATGTTCCTGTGGTGCCGGGTGTGGCACTGAGCACAGACAACCATCTCCTTAGTCACCAAAGCACCCAAAAAACCAGGAATTCCAGAGCCCATGAGGAAGAGAAAGTCCTTAAATCCACAGGGGGCTCAGTACCGAGTGCCTCTCACCCACCCTCGGGAGCCCCTGCCAGGTTCCGTGCCTGGGGCAAGGGTCCTCAGGTTCAGAAGCCCTGGATTTAGGGGTCCCACCTCCATCGGCCACCTCCCTGCCCTGGTGCACGTCTGGCCCCAGAACCCCCATCGGCACAAGGGGGACAAACTCTTAGCTCACAGCCTGCACGCTCCCTCTCTCTACTTGCGCCGGTTGGGGATCTCCCGTTGGGTCATCACGGCACTACCCTGCTCCCTAGATGGAGAGTTCTGTGAAGTGGGGGACCAGGCCGGCTTCTGTCCCACTGATCCTGCTACCAAAAGGAAGCCTGGCACAGAGCAGGCTCCACCGTGGATGAACCCAGGAGGGGAGGAAGCCGGGGTGCCGCCTCGGTGTGCCAGTGGTGGAGTGTGTGCCGGTTTATTCCACGAGTTTCACGTGGCCGGGCCACAGTGCCCAGTTGTTTGGTCAAGCCCCGTCCCCGATGCCACCATGGAGGTATTTGTGATGGGTTAGCACCCACTTTAGCCGACTCTAAGTGAAGGGGGTGACTTGCCAGGGTGGGGGCGGGTCACGTTGTCAGTCGGAGACCTGAAGAGCCAGAACCGTGGCTTCCAGAAGGAGAAGAAATTTGGACGTGAGACTTCCACATCACTCTGATTGGAATTCCAGCCGGCAGCCCGCCCTCTGGATTTCGGACTTGCCAGCTCCCGCAGTCACATGAGCCGGTCCCTTAGAGCAGAGCTCCGCTGTGCGCCCAGGTGCGTCCCGCCGGCGCTGTTTCCCTGGAGCTGCCTGCTCAAGAGGTGAGGGTCTGCACGTCTGCGTGGGAGATACTGTGGGAATGAAATAAGTAAAACACGCAGATGTCTGCTGCTGTCTTCATCACTGTCATCGTCGTCATCAGATGTGGCCCCTGCACAAGGCTGAGGCAGCTCCACGAGCCGTCACCGGGCACTTGCAGAGAGAGAGCACCTCACAGCTGGGGGGCCGGAGAGCTGGCTGTCCCCGCTGCGTGGAATTCTCACTGTGAGCGTCACACCCAGGGTTTACTGAGCTATATGCCCTCGCGGATTTCCCACCTTTCTGGGTTCTGGGAGGCGCCCCTGGGAAGGCCCCAGCACCCAATTCTGGGGGTTGCAAGCAAGAGGACATGTGTCCTGCCATGTGGGTGCCTTGGAACCCAGCACCCCTTCCCCTTTCCACCCGCTCAGGGCAGCAGATGAGCCTGCTCTTTCTGAGACGCCGGACCCCCTGCCATCACTAACGGCTCTACAGGGGCTGCTCTTCGGGAGGGGCCTGCCCTGGGCAGTGGGGACAGACACCCAGGCAGAGGGGCTGGGTGGCCTGTGCTGCTGGCTGCCTTCGAGTCCTGTGTACAGTCGTCCTAATTCCGCAGTGGGGCAAAGGCTTTGTGTCGTGTTGCCGGCACCAGGGCTTTGAGATATGTGTCCCTCCAGATCCCTGAGGCTCCAGGCCGCCAGGTTGGGAGAAAACAGCAGGGGCCAGACACACACTTGGTGACAATTATCTTGTCGTGCCAGAGCCACAGACTTATGGATAGCCTCTTTCCTCAAGCCAAGTTGGCTCCAGAGAGGTTTCAGAGGCACCCTCTGCTGAGAGCTTTGCATCCCAGCTGCAACATAAATCACGCCCTTGCCCAGCTCCTGGAAGACTGAAATCCCTGTCTCCCCACGCGGCTGCTTTATTTACTTGGTAAAATATACAGACTCCCCAGGCATCCCCACTGAGGTCACATCAGCTGCAGGCTCCACGTGTGGGTGAGGCTCTGTGTCCTGCATGGAGGGCCTGTCCCCACTCTGGGGAAGGAATGAGGGGAGCTGGGGGCCACGGGGTGAGGGGAGAGGCAGCCAGCACCACGAGGAGGTGAGGAGCCATGGGGGTTTCCAAACAGCTTCACCCATCGCTCACCCCTGTGTGCCTGCGAGCAGGCCACACACAATGGCTGAGCACCTGCTCCGCGCTGAGGGGTGGACAGGAGGCCTGCGTGGCCGGGGTTGCACGAGTGAGGGGAGGGCAGCAGGGGAGACAGCCAGACGGGTGGCCGGGGCAGTCGGGTTAGGGGCTGCCAGGTGGGAACAGACCTGAGGACGCTGGGGCTGGATGCTGGGAGACACAGAATGGGGCTGTGCAGCCACCCAGTCTAAATGTCCTGGGGCAGGGACACAGGTGGTGTATTCTAGCCAATTCCCCCAGCTCAGCAGCTCGCCCCGCGCTTGTCCATTCCCTCATGGTTCCTGCGGGTCAGCTATCAGGGCTGTGCTCCATCCTCCACCAGGTGGGTCTCACCCAAACGCCCGACTGTGGAAAGACGTCCTTCCCACCCACTTGGGGTTGTGGTGGAATTTGGCTCCATGGCTGCAGGGCTGAGAGCTTCCAGTGTTTTCTGCTGGCTGGTGGGCCGAGGCAGCCCTCCGCGCCTTGCCAGGTGGGGCCCTAGCACAGCCTCTTGCTTCTCTGCAGCTGGCAAGGGTGAGAGGGGCTCCAGCCAAACAGGGCGCATGAGCCCCTGCGCACTGTCAGGTCCCCAAGTCTGTGTTGTCTCACCCATCCTGGCACTGGCACCGCTTGCTGTCCCTTAGAAGCATGGCTTGGGTCTTGCCCACGAGGGCAGGAAGGTCGGGAGACAGAGGTCAGCCCTAGGCTCTCTTGCCACCAGGTGTGTCTATTTGTGGTCTTGGTGAGAAGTGGAAAGTTTTACTAAATATTCTGAATTCCCTGTAGGAAACAGCACCGTGCCATCCCAGTTTTGTAAATGGGGAAGCCCAGACTCAGACAAGTAAAGCTCTGCCCTACCTACATGTGGCAGCTGATGTTAGCTCTGATCCAGCAAATCCACAAAAGGTCAGAATGGAGGGAGGGAGCTCAACGGAAGCTTGGGGGATGTGGCTTTAAGACAAATGAAGCAGAGAACACAGGAAACTTTGCAACTCCTACCTCGCAAGGGGCCAGGTCATCTTTTCCATTATCTGTCACTGGGCAACAGGCCACCCCTGGCTCAGCGGCCGAGCACATGACGTTTGCTTTGTGACTGTCCGCAGCGTGGGTGGGCTGCTCTCCACGAGGTGTCAGCCGGGCCGACTCATGGGCGGGCCCCTCGGTGGCCGGCGGCTGGTGTGGGCTGCTGACCACAGCACTGTCACGTGGCCGCCCGGTGTGTCCAGGGTTTCTTCACAATGTGGCGGCCAGCTCCGCAGGTGAGGGCCCCTGGATAAAGAGGGCTGCCAGAGGCTGTGTCTTCTGTCACCTGGCCCCTGGAGGGGGGTCAGCGATGTGTGGTACCTTAACACTACCACATCTGAGACCCCCGGTTCGTAGAGAGGACTTGGTGATGTTTGAGCAAATCTTTCTAACCCTGACTGGACCCAGAGGTAACTGGGCGGGCGTCAGTCCCCAGGCTCTCATCTCACCCACTTCGTGGCCAGGGGCTCCCTGGCCGTCCTGAGCCTCGGGGACCCCCTCTGTAAAGCGGGGGAGGTGCCACAGTTTCTTCACTCTGCTGTGGCAAAGAAACCGAACCATGTGGCTAAAAACAGCAGAAGTTTCTCCCTGTGCAGTTACAGTGGCCGGAGGTGTGGGCAGACCCCGCTCCGTGGAAGGCTGCAGGGGGGTCTGTCCCCTGGCTGCTGGTGGCTGCAGCCGTCCCGGGAGTTCCTGGGCTTATGGCAGCACCCTGCTGTCTGTTCCCGCTGTGCCTGGGCCTGCGTCCCTCTCCTTCCCATTGGGACACCGGTTGTGCTGGACTTTGGGGCATCCTCCCCCAGGGTGACCTCATCCTGGCTTGACTCCACCCACTGGACCTGCTTCCAGCTAAGGCGATGGCACAGGTGTGGGGGTGAGGGCAGCAGCGTGTTTGCTGGGAGACTCGGTTCCACCCACGTCAGGGGCGGCCACCACCTGTTCTTATTTCAGAGAAAGCCCAAGAGCAATGCCCGGCACGGGCGGAGGTGGGCTCTGTGACAGCTGCCCAGCGGGGGGGTGGGCCTGGGCAGGTGGTGGAGGGCAGGAGCCCCGAGCAACCTCCCCCACAGCACCACAACACTCCGCCCCTCGAGCCCTCGCTCAGAAAACCAGAGCGACGCTGGAGAATGGGCCGGGCTCAGGCTGGGTCAGAGGAGCCTGTGGCCGACGGATTCACGTGAGCATCATCACCCCGGAACACGGGGGCCCCGGAGGCTCCAGGACCCACCTGGCCTCACAGTCGCCCATTACCCATTGACGCCGTCACCTGGCCCTCCTCCCTCTTCTTACACCAGTTGATGCAGTTTGGGTTTTGGGAAGCCTGGAGCTCACATGTGCTCCAAGGTGAAACCCCCACAGCGGGGACATGCGGCCCAGCAGACTTAAATGTCACGGCCAGGTGGGCCATTGTTCTGACCAATGACTCAAAGAAATGGATCCAGACTCCAAAGAAGGCGAGTTGTGCGAATGTCACTGGGTGGAGGACGTGGGGGAGGAAACGGAGAGAGGAAAGGGGCCAGGTCAGTCCCCGAGAAGGAGCCGAGTGCTCTTGGTTTGGTTTCAATTACCTTTATGAACCAGTTTTCTGTTCCTTTGGCCCATGCCAAGATGGGGTTGCCATGGCAACCGGCATTTCGTGTAATTGGTACTGACGGTCACCAAACCTGCAGGGCTGAGGGTGCCTCCCCGTGCTACTGATTTGGGTGAAACTGAACAGTTTGGCTGTGACCGCAAAGCTAGTAGAAATACTAGTGCCCCGAACATGTCGGGGGGCAGCTCACGCACAGTGGACACCTCACTGTGCTCTCCAAGCACAATCCGGAGACCTGGCTGATGGAGAGGGCCCTGGGGTGGGGATTCCAAGGAGGGGATGCCCAGTGGCCCCTCCAGCCCCTGTCTCCAGGCTGGCCAGCCTCGCCCAGCTGAGGGAGTGCCTGGCGTCACCCAGGCCACTGAGGGTTCTGGGTTCAAGGTTCTGGGCACGGATTGTGTGGGGAAGGGAAAATGGCCAAAGGACAAGGAATTTACTGAAACCAGAAAAACAGCTGACTGAGAGCGTTGGTGAGCAGAGCTGAGCCCATGACAGCCCTTGGCACAGTGCCTGCCTCCTCGCAGCCCCCGACTCGGGGCAGGACACAATGGGCATGGAGAATGATAAGACGACAATGACATCCTCATTGGAGGACCCCACGCCACGAGGCTGTGACTCCCTGTCCTGGGCCTTTGGGGAAGAGGAGCCTCCCTTTGTGCCCCTCCTTGGCTGTCAGAACCACTTGCCAATACACTCCATTTATGTGAAGCCCTCCACGAGGACTGAGACACCCTGGGCACAGAAGAGTACTGGTCCAGGCTTAGTGGTCACCGAGGGCTTCCTGGAGGAGGGGACACCTGAGTGGAGCCTTAAAGGGGGCGTAGGAGCCTTCGAGACCCAGAAAAGGGTTCTGGCAAGAAGGAGCAGCATGTGCGAAGGTGGGAAACTACCTGAAGCTTTCTGGGAACTCCTGGTTCCCCAGGTGGTGTCCATGCAAGTGGGCAGAGGGCTGGACAGGTGGGAGTGGGATGCCGGGAATGCCTGGGGGCCAGGCTTGGAGAAGGGTCCCTATCCTGTAGGCAGAGAGGCCCTGGAAGGGCTTTAGGAAGGGCTGCACTTGATCAGGTGTGGGCGTGGGAACACCTGGTCTCGTGGCCTCTGGAGGTGGTGGGAAGAGAGCCAGGCTGGGACAGGCACCAGCTCGGAAGCTGCGGCAACAAACCAGGCGAGAGACGACGAAGGCTGAGGCAGATGGTGGTGCTGGGGATGCACGGCAGGGGTGGACGCAATGTGGGTTTAAGAAGAGTTATGGGGTGTCTCCTTCCGTTGCCCTCCAGCCCAGCCCTCCATCCCGGAGTGGACCTGCCATGGCCGTGGCTGCGTCAGAGCTCCCCGTGCCCTCTGGCTTCCGGCTGGGAGGAAGCGGGGAGTGGGGGGTTTTGTTCCTCTCCCTCCCTCCTAGGTCACTCAGGCTGGCCGTGTCCTCACCCTGGAAGTCTCCAGGTGGCCCTTGAATGTGACTGTCTCCTCTGCCCCACTGGCCTCCCTTTCCCTCGTCCCCCAGGGAAGGTGATGGCTCCAGAGCCGCTCACCTGGCTTCTGGGGACACCTTGTACCCCATGTTTAATGGATCCCCCTGTAAACAGATCCTCCCGACGTCGTCCTAATCTGAGTGTTCTACGGGGACCCTGACTGAGACATGAGCTCTACGTTAACTTCTCAGAAAGGCTCATTGAGCCGTTTCACAGAGACGCGCTGTGGTTCCAGAAGGGAAGCCACGCGGCAAGTTCTCTGCTCCCTAAGGACCTGTACAGTAGGAGCAACCTCGGGGCCTCATGTTTATGCAGATTCCCGGGCCCTGCCCTCCTCAGTGAACCCACTCCCTGGGGGAGGCCCTGAGATGGCGTTTTAACAGGCTCCTCAGGCGATTCTTATGCACACCGAAGGGTGCTGGCCCCTCATGCAGAGCCTCAGTCAAAGTCCCTGCTGTTTGCTCCGGAACTTGCTCTGAAGGTCAGGGAAGGCGGAGCACAGAGCCAGCCCGTCACTACTGCACACGCTTATGTGACAATTCGCACCAAAGGGGCTCTGAGGCGCGCGGGGCCGGGGCCTCTCCAGGCAGCGGCGGCGAGCCTGTTGCTGCCTCCGCGGGACCCCTGCTGCCTCCCCTGCCCCACCACGGGGACCACCGTTTTCCAACTGAAATTCCTAGACAGGCTCTGCTGTGCAGCGGGGGGGGTCACCACAGGGGGCAGGGACTCGGGGTCGGGTTAATTCCTGCAGCGGAATCCCCAGGACCCAGGCCCTCCCCTGGCTCGCCTGCCTGCTTCTGCCTTCGAGGTTGGGAAAGCCACACGCTCAATTTCCTGGGCTCCTCTGCAGCCAGCGGTGGCCGTGGGGCTGAGCCCCGACAAAGGCGGTGTCAGCAGGGTGTGGGGTCTCCCAGGAAAACCTTTGTCACTTGAGGCAATGAACCGACGTTGCTGGCGCCCTCCTTTCCCCTCTCACCGCGGTAAATGTGTGTATACTGCCTGGAACTGCAAACCCACCGTGCCCTGCCCCGGGGGGACATCAAGAGGACCACAGAGGGGCCAGCCGGGATGTGACGGAGACGAGAGCCTGCACCAGCAGCTGCCCACCGCCAGGCGACTGGTCGTGTGGGGAGAGCAAGCCGCTCTTGGTTGGGTTTTCTTTTACCTGTGGCCAAATGCATCCCTGAGCGATTCAACCCCCTGCAGAGCTGGAGCCCCGGGGCGAGCCCTGAATGAGGTTCCTGACGCTGTGGCAGCAAATTTCCACCAGAGCAGTGGCTGAAAGTGGCAGGGACTAGTTCTCTTACAGTTCTGGGGATGAGAAGCCCAAGGTCTGGCGTGGGCAGGGCCTGCTCCATCTGGAGGCCCCAGGGGAAGCCATCCCCGCCTCTCCCAGCCCTCCTGCCCACCTCATCCTTGGCTCGCGGCCTCCTCCTCCACCCTCAGGCTGGCAGCACAGCAGCTTCCCGTTTGCTTCCCTGAGCCTGACCCTCCCACCCTGGACTGGTGACGCACCTGCGTAATCCATCTGAAGATCCTTACCTTAACTGCACCTGCAAAGACCCCTTTACTGTGGGAGGGAACAGTCACAGGGCCCAGGGCCTAGGATGTGGACATCTTGGGGGGCCGTCGTCTGTGCCCACACCCTGAGGCTCACGTGCCACCCACCTCCTGGGGACAGGGATCCTCTGCCTACTTTCCCTCCGTGTTTGGTCCCCGAAATGCTGCTTCTTTTCAAGTTCCCATCACCTGACCAATCCTTGGGGACCAGGGGCCTGTCTCCAGACCCCTGGGTCAGACCGAGACAGTGACCACCTGTCACCTGGTCCTAGATCCAGCCACCCAGGCTCCCGACCACTGCTGTGGCCCTCCTGGAGTAGCGTTTCCTCTTCCCTGCCCAGTGTCCTTTTATCCTTTTTGGTGCCCCTTTGGGGGTCACCCCATCCCCCCATTAAACCTTGTGGCCCAGGGAAGGGACAGGACCTGGTCTCGCCCCACCAGCCTCGCCCATCCTCGTCGGGCTCAGACACTGCCTCAGGGATGGACCCGTGGCTGAGCGGGGAGGACCCGAGCCTGGGAGTAGGAAGTGCCCCGAGAGGGAGAGTACAGAGCCCAGACAACACACCGGGAGCTGAAGCTCCATCCCCCACCTCCCCTTTCCGTACACGATCAAAACCTTCCCTTGGCCAATCAGAAACCAGGATCTGGGAGCAAGGGAGGGGGAAGAGGGGGTCCACGCAGGTTGGAGCCCTGGGGTGGGGGTAACTCAGGTCAGAGCCTGGGGGTGGGGTCCACGCAGGCCCAACTGGAAGAGGCCCCCAGTGGGGAAATGAGCCCCCGTCTCAGCCTTCCCCTTCTCTCCCAACTACATCGATGCCTTAGGGTAATAGCACTTTCCCAGGAAGCCTGGGGGGGTCACCCCACCTAAGCAGCAACCCCCCCTTTATTCCCAGTCCAAGCACCTTCCTTCCTCAACCGAACAACGATTTCTGATCGTTTCATTCACTTTTGCCTCCCCAGTGCAGCCCGGAATCTCCCCAGGGGCAGGCGCCTTGCCTGCGCCCTGAGACCGTGACCTTGGCATGGTCAGACTGGCACCTGGTGTGGACTCACGTTCGCAAAGCACCTGCCTTGGGCTTAGGTGCTAAGTAGCACTCAGGGCAGGGCTGTGACCCTGCGGCAGGCACAGAGGGGGCTGGGCAGGAACCCCCCCAGCTGTCAGCAGCCACGGGGTGGACAGGGCCTGAGCACTGAGGGGTTCACTGTGTTCCCCACCGCCCTGAATTCCCAGGTGAGGAACCAGCTGGTGGAGTAATTCCTCCCCATTTATGGCATCCTGCTGTTTGCAGTGTAGTGCCAAGCCCAGAAAATTGTAACAATGTAGCCATAATAATAACAATGATGACTGGTATTCTGGTTTGCTAATGCTGCCATTTTGCAAAACACCAGAGATGGACTGGCTTTTATAAAGGGGGTTTATTTGGTTACAAAGTTACAGTCATAAAGCCATAAAGTGTCCAAGGTTAGGCATCAACAAAGGGCACTTTCACTGAAGGAAGGCCATTGGCTTCTGGAAAACCTCTGTTAGCTCGGAAGGCACGTGGTTGGCATTTGCTTGCTCCTGGGCTGTGTTTCAAAATGGTGTTCTCCAAAATGTTGCTCTTCAGGCATTTTGTTCTTTCTTAGCTGCAACTCCTCTTCAAAATGTCACTCTCAGTTGCTCTTGCAGTGAGCTCCTTCTGTCTGAACTTTTATAGGCTCCAGTGAACTAATCAAGGCCCACGCTGACTTGGCAGGGCCACTGCTCCATGGAAATTATCTAATCAGAGTTATTACCTACAGTTGGGTGGGTCACATCTCCATGGAAACAACCTAATCCAAAAGTTCCAATTTAATCAACACTAATACGTCTGCTCCCACAAGATTGCATTTCATAATATGGCTTTTCCTGGGGGACACAGTATATACAAACCAGTACAACTGGTCATTAAATTATTGTTAATTAACAAGTTTATTATTATTACCTTGGATTTTTCATGCAAATACCTGTGGCTACCCTTCTCTCTCTCCTCTTATGCATTTGCAGTAGCAAATCCCACTTTATGAAAATTTATATTAATTAAAAAATATATAAGTTGGTAGCAATGAGTCATGTATTGAAAAGTCAGATTTCTTCCCTTAACAAGCTCCCTACCATTTTTACAACACAATTCAATGAAGAACAGAAAAAGTTTTCTGCACCACTTGTAAAGGAATCATCCATTTTTGAAATGAGGTGGAGCTGCAACCATCCTCTGTAGACCCCTGCCCTGAGGTGTCTGTAGGTGACTCCCAGAGGGTCCGTGGCTCCCGGAGGGTCCGTGGCCCCTCTCGCGTCCGGCTCTGCGCTGCGTGCTGGGGCCACGGTGGAGAGCAGAGCCCCAGCCCCACCCCAGGGGACGTTTAGTCTCACACATCTTTACTCTGTGCAAATTATACAGTTTGTCTCCCTAGGTTTTGAGATGTTTAACAAAGCAAACAGGGCCTTTCCCTACCTTGCTTATCAAATGCAGCGTTTAACTGCACAAAATAAAAGCCTGCCTTGGCTTTGGCTTTGGGTTGGATTTCCAGACGGGTCAAACATTTACAGAAATGGCTCAAACTGTACAAATAAACCCTAGCTCCGGTGATGAAAGCGTTTACGTTACCTGGGATCAGAGGGCTGTGCAAGGTGTGGGCCCGACTTTGAAGAGCACTTTGCACCGTCTACACATGAGCTCTGTGGCCCGGCTGGGATGACTCGATCGAGTGAAAAAGCTTCGGGAAAGGCAACACAATTGGTTCACACTGCACTTGGGTGGTCCTCGCGCCCACCAGGCCCAGCAGGATGGGCCTGGGGAGTCCAGCCTGGGAATCCTGGAACGCTCACACACTGGGGACCTCCCGGGGACCCCCCTGGCCCCTCCTCCACCTGGTACTCTCTGTCCTGTCCCGTTCGGGGTTGCCATTACCACCCCTGAGCACCCAGGAGTGGACACTGGGTCTTAGTCTCTTATAGCCCACATGTGTGACACCAAGCCTTGAACAGATGACTTTCACCTGTTTGTTATTCCAAGCCCTCCATTTTACAGGTGGGGAAACTGAGGTTCTGAAAGGTCCGAGCAGCTTGTGTGAACAGAAGTGGGTCTAGATCTCCTGTTCTCAGAATACCCGGGGCTGGTTCCTTGCGGAGGCTGCTCAGCTGGAGCCCACCGGCTGGCATAGCCACTTGTCTGCAGTTAGCCTCTCCGTTGCCAGCAGCTTGCCAGGCCCTGCCTGCAGGGGAAGGGAGAAGGGCCCGGCTCCTTCCGGCTGCTTCCGGACCCCAGCAGCACAGCACCATGCAGGGCAGCTGGTGCCTGTTTCCGGGGTTCCTCCTGCCTCACAGAACCTGCCTGGGATGCGGGCACCAGGGGGCTGCACTGGAGCCTCCCCCAAGCTTCTGAGTCCTCATCAGCCCCGTGTCTTCCTCTTGCCCCCCAGCACAAAGGTGGTAGCTGTGTCCCCTTTTGCCTTTTTGGTCTTCCAATACCTGATTTAAAACAATTCTTGAGACCGGTGTGGTTTCTGCTTTCCTGATCGCTGCACATTTATGTGGCGGTGATGAAAGCAGTCATTCGTTGAGCACTGACCAATGTGCTAACTGCACTCAGCATTTAATCTTCATATGCTTTCATGAACTGTTTTATTGTCTCTATTTTAGAAATGGAGACACTAAGGTTCAAAGTGGTTCTGTCGCTTCCTTGGCAATGGAGGTGGCAGCCGGCAGAGGTAGACTTTGGTGGAGTGAACCTTTAATCATCATGTAATGTCCCTTTTGGTCCCCAGCAATCTTCTTTGTTCTCTGATCGACTTTATCTGACCCTGGGGGTGCCGAGTGGCTGTGCCTTGCTCACCCGCCTTCAGCTTCACTGATGAGGTGGGAACCCTGCTGAGCGCAAGGGGAAGGGGACCTGGGGTGTCCCCCTCCCCCCACCTCATTCCATCTTGCTCTTGGGTGGGGGTGGGCATCCTGCTCCCACCCCAGAGAACCACCTCCTATGGGGAGGGGGATGGAAAACCAGGTCCCTGCTCAGCTTGGGACCCCCGGGCGGGGGGCTACAAAGCCACTTCCTGGGGGTCGGGGAGGGAGGTGACCGGCTCCCGGCCCCGCCCTGCTGAGACCGCGGGGAGGTGGTTTCTCCTCCGGTGTTGGGCGTGTGGGGTTGGCAGGCGGTTTCTGTTGGGTGAGGCCTCCTGTTGCCTGGTCCTTCGGCTGGGGGGAAACAGGCTTTTCTGGGGTGTTTCTGTCTGTTGAGGGTTCTGGGGTGTGGGCTTCCCCTGCGCCCTGTGCGGGATGTACGGGAGGCAACAGGAAACCCAGGAGACACCTGCTAAATGCTCTGGAGCCTGGGGGTCCCCGGGGTCTACCATCCTCGTCCCACCCTTCGGGGTCTTGTGGGTCTGTGTGCGGAGTCACGTCTGGGGTGTTCAGCTGTTCAGATGGGGGGACCTGGGAGGGATGGGGTGCTCCCTCATGACATGAACAAGAGATCTGAGTTTAGTTTGAACCCCAGTCTCGTCTGCTGCCAGAGTCCCTGTTTTTCAGCCTTGCCCCCCACCACGTTGCCCTGTTACCCGAGCCATGGGGGCTGTTGTCAAGGTGACTGCTGGCCCTTCTCCTGGCTCCTGGCAGAGCCACTCAGGACCCCAAGGACTGAGACATGGTCAGCCTGCCCCAGCCCCCTGGCAGCTGGGGATGGGGAGACTCGCAGGGCACCATTCTGGGCAGACCCTCCAGCTTGCTCTGTCGGAGTTGGCTCCAGGCGTGGCCTGTGGCCTGGAGTCTCCCCATGCGGCACGTGGCGCTGGGTCATCAGTGAGCCCTTCCTGAAGACGCGCTCAGGGGAGAGGCATTTCCACCCGTCTGGGCTGTGACTTCCTGGGTGGCCCACGGACAAGTATCAGCACAGGCTGCAGAACCTCAACCTCAGCGTCCCGGAGGACCGCCGACACGTGGGGAGCACGGAGCTGGGCCCCGCCGGGCCTGCAGCGCCAGGAGGAAGCACGAAAGGTGCAGCGGCCCCGAGGATTAGCCCCCGGCCGCCTGTGGCAGCGTCTCCGCTTCTTTGCCAACGGGGCGAGCCCTGCATGGGAGCCGAGCGTCAACTCGGTCGATCAACCCGGACGACTGGAAACAAGCAAGTGCTCCCACTAACCCGGGGACACGGTGGCCATGGGGCACAGCCCGCGGTACACCCCATGTCATCGTCATGATTCACTTTATAATTATGGATTGTTTCCTTGGCTTTCGTTCCTCCAGTTTCCTTTTTGGTCTTTCACCAAAGTTGTTTCATAACAAAAAGTTTCAAATAACTGAGTTCTTATACACTTTCCCTCCGTTCCCGACCCCTGTGATTTCAAATTCGTTTCTCCATGTTAAATTTAGGGAATGGGGCAGAATTCAGAAAGTCCCATGGCAAAGGCCGGAAGCTGAAATTACAAAATCCCCAGCCATGACATCAGGACGAGGCCGCGTTGTTTATACAAGGATGACTTCAGGAACGCGGCCGCCTGGCTGTCCACGAGGGGCCAAAGGAGGTAAAGCCGTGGAAGTCTGGAACCAAGACATCTTTTCTCCTAGTTAGTGATTGTGATCAGGCTTAAAAGATTGGTGCAGCCAGGGAAATATTCCAAGCATCTTTGAGCTTACCCCAAAGGCAGCTGTGCACTCTGTCCGGGGAGGGCTGGTATGAGCATCGGGGAGGTCCTCAGTGAGCTGAAAACGCCTGAGCTTCATGGAAGAGGAGGGGGTTTTAAGGACAAAACTGTGCTTCTCCTGATTATCTGTCTTCCCCGAGGGAGAATGCTGGCTCTGTTGTTTTCGGTAATTTCTCACAGCTCCAGCACGGCCGGCACCATTACCGAATCATAGTCTTCTGTCTTGACCATCTCTTGGAGTTCTCGCTGCTACTGGAGGTCATCACCATGGATGGACAGATTCTGCTCTCTGCTCCCAACCAGAGGATTTTAACCCTGGCCTCACAGTCATCCTCTCCATTCTGTCTTCTGCACCCCTTGCCGAGCCTGCCAACTTCCCAGCCTCCCAATGACCTGCCCTCTCCAATTCTGACACTCTTCAGCTACTGGTTACGCTTTGGAGTTGGACTGCATCTACCATGAGAGAGCAATAAATGTTTGTCTGGTGTGAGCCACTGTTAGCTCGGGTCTCTAGTCCATCAGCCGAGCCGGCATCCTCAGGGATACGCTTGGGGGCCTGGGCCCTGATGCCCACTGTGAGTGGCCCTGGGCAGATAAGGCAAAGAGGGCTGCACGGCATCCTGGCTCCCCAGGCCTGCTCCAGACGCATAGTAGGGAAACAGCCCCCACACTCAAGGGGCCGAGTGGACGGGGAGGAGGGGACTCGGTGGGGACCCATGTGGGTGTCAAGTCAGGGGCAGGTGAGTCTCCCTCCAACACCTGACCACGCGTGAGCCCCCAGCTCCTAGAGGTCACCCCGGGGAGCTGGCAGACCCTGGAACTGAGCAGGATGGGGCAGAACGGGGCTCACACTTAGGGGGTGGGTGAGTTATAGAAAATTAGAGACACATTTCTCACACAACTAAGGTTTGGACTAAGAAGGCAGGGCTTGGTGACACAGTCCTCTTCCCTCTTCGTGCTCTCATCTTCCCCATCCCGGCGAGCCCACAGCACCCCCCTTCCAGCCTCCTCTTCTTCAACCTCTCCTGGCTCCTCGGGTCCCAGAATCACGGAACCTGCACCTCTGCCACAGATTTCAGAGGGGCACGGCCCTGCCCACAGCTGGGTGTCAGACTTCCCGCCCCCAGAGCTATGTGGCAGCATTTCAACCACCTGCTTTATGATACTTTGTTGCGGGAGCCACGGGAAACCAAGACCACGCAAAGGCACCTTCAGTTTGCAAATGAAGAACCTGAGGACTGGGGGGTCTGGAACTTGAAAACTGCACATGGTCCCAGGCCCCTGGGTTCCCACCGAGAGCTCGGCCCCATCACCCTGCCCCTGCGGCTTCCCTCGGGACAGAGGGGCGTTTACACTCGGGACAAACCTGGTTGAATGTCCCCGGCTGGACCAGGCGTGGATTAAGCAACTCCCAGTGCAGATTAATTGGTCGGTTTCAGATCATTATTAAATTAGGCAGCTGGGAAGATCGTGTCATCCACTCGAGGCACATTCTTGCTTTGGACAAGTGGAGACTATTGAACCCCTGCAGCCTCCATCGCCCCATCCCTGTGCTAAGAGGCCACATGCCTCCTACAGAAAGTCCGTTAGTCCCACGCAGACAGGAGGAGGCGTAGGTGCAGCCACCATGTAAGGACTAGCAGACGATCGATTTGGATACATTAGGGGGAACAAATAACAACCACCTTTTCTCCTACTGGTAAACTCAGGTTCAAATTACCAGATGTGTACAAATGTGTCCATCCCTGTATCTGTCTACCTACCCAGACCCGATGGGACCCCAACTTTGCCAGGTGTCCATCCCTCCAGGAGGGTGACCCCAGTTCAGGAGTGCATCTCGGGAGGCTAAGCCAACCACATGAGCCCAAGCTCATGGGCAGTGATGGGTTTAAAATGGCACGTGACCCACGGTGGCTGCGGCGGGTCATCTGGGAAGCTCTTCCTTTAACCAGAGGAGGAGACGCCGGGAAAAAGGTCCCTTTGATGCCTTCCGGCCGGGAACTGCCACTGCCCTCGTGGGCAGGGAGAGGACGCAGCCAAGACCAGGGACGGCAGAGTGGAAGGGCCGGAAGCCAGTCAGCCCTGCACAGCACTGCAGCGTCCCAGCCAACCCAGGCCCCGGCACCTCGCCTGGGCTCCCTTATGTGGCCTAACGACTCTCCCTATTGCTTCAGCCTTCTGGGTTAATTCACTTAAGGCTTCCAAAGTAATTATAAATGTACTGTAATCTGGTCTTTCCCAAACTGTAGCTACCAGTTTCCACCTTTGAGATCCTTCTCTCTATACGACGCTCACTGATATTTCCGTTCTCCTCCTTTTCCTGGCCATGTGGAAGCCTCCATTCCCCAGCTCCCTTTGCAGCTGGGCTGGGCCCTGGGACTAGCTCTGGCCACTGGGCTATGCCCCAAAGCAGTGCCCTCCACTTCCCTTAAAAACATTTAATTGCTTGTGACAGACCCTCCGGAGCTGTGGCTCTGTGTCTGTAGAAAACCTCCGGCACTGAATGCTGAGAAAACCACAAGCTGAAGAAACCTGGAGCGCTGGGGGCTTTGGGGTGCTAAGCCACCAAGTCCTGGGGTTCTTGGTGCAGCCTCATCTTACCCATCCCCACTCACCCTGTTTATTCCCCTAATATTTCCTGGTAATTAGGTCACGTTTTTGCCTAAATTCATTTCTTTGAGAAATTTGACACCATATCTCTTTAAAACAAAAATAATGAAAACCTTGCGATGGTACAAAATTCTTGCTAGATATTGCCTGCTCACCAGGGTCTGCTCGCTTGGTTAAACTGGAAGCTTGGTAGGTGTTGGGGAGCTGTTAGGGTATGTTAGCTCCACACTAGTGATGATCCTTGAGTTAAGCAGGTTTCTGAAAAAGAAATAGAAAGGGACCTTCCCACTACTCACTTCAGTTCATTCTCTGCCCTGTATGCTCAAAGTCCTCTCAGGTCTCAGGGGTGGACATCTTTCCCCTGGGGAAACAGCACGTCTAACTGTAAAGGCCTCCATGGTCCTTTTTTCTGCTTTGGGGCACGTGTTCTGATAAACACGCGTCCTCTCTGGTTCTTCGAGTGTGTGTGTTTTCAAATGCCCCCTTAGAGGCCACCTGCCAATGTGGTCACTCCGTGCGACCTGGATCTGTGCGAGGGGTCCCTCTTTCTCCCCTCTGCGGAGGCACCAGCTCCTTTCCAAGCATCAGCACCTCCTAGGAAATTGTCTGGGGGATGAGAGGGAGCGGACCCCTCCCTCTGTGGGATCAGGGGAAGGTGTCTTGGGGGAAACCAGGGAGCTGTTTGTGTTCCATGGGCTCACCTGCACCCTGTAACCCCAGAGGGATCCTCTGGAGGCCTCCCCTGGAACCTCAGCTCAACCACGACTACTTGGTATTCCTACCCTCAGGTTTATTTAGAACAATAGGATGTTGAAACCACAAAATTCCCACATTTCCTACAATGCCTGGTATTTAAAAGTTTGCTAGATGAAAAATACGATTTGATTTTATGTTGCATCATTTTCCTTACAGTGGAGCACCGCCTCAAGAAGGCCGGTGAGAAGACAGGTTTCTGTAAAATTTGCTTTCTTTAAAGGGGAATCTATTTAGGGTTTAAATTCAAACACACCTAGACTTGAACCCTAAGAGCCAAGAAGGCTATAAATCTATGGTGTCCCTTTTTTTTTTTTGCAAAGAGGCAAGAAGGGTTCTCAAGGCTCTGAATATGTGGTTGAGACAAAGAAAAAAGCGGTGCAGTGAGGTGGGTGTTATCACTGGTGCCATTTTACAGATGAGAAAAACAAGGCCCAGAGAGGCTGAGTCACTTGTCCAAGTGTACACAGCGAGGAAGAGGCAGAGCTGGGATTCAAACCCAGGCTGTATACAGGCGTCAAATATGGTGACACTGAGAAGAGGCCATCAAAGGGTCAGGGTCACCCCAAAATGACCCTGAAGCCATCTTCAAGCATCGCCAGTGACTCTTCCTGCCAGTGAGGCTGCCTGGGTGTCCTGGGGCCGCTATAATGAGGACCACAAATGGGGGTCTTAAAACAACAGCAATGCTGCCCCTCCCAGCTCTGGGGGCCTGAGGTCCAAACCCAGGGGTGGGCAGGCGCCCCGTCCAGAGCTCCAGCGGAGGCCCCTCCCTGCTCTCCTGGCTTCTGGAGTTTGCCAACATTCGTTGGCATTAGGTTCATCACCCCAGGCTCTGCCCCCTCCATCTTTTGCCGTCTTCCTCACGTCTGCATCCATGTGTCTGAGCTTCCTTTTCTTACAAGCCCACCAACCATATTGGCTCGGGGTCTCACTCAGTTTGGCCCCATCTTTATGAATCACTTCTTCTAAGATCCTATTTACAAATGGGGTCACATCGGCAGAAGCGAGGTTAGAACTCGGACATGTCTCTTCTGGGGACACAATTCAACTCAAAATGATGGCCATGGACCCTCCCTCCAGCCTAAGGCTCTGGGGTGGGAGGAGATCAGCTGGGGTAACCAGGCCAGAGATGCTGGGGAAGGTGCCTGGAAAACTGCTGCCCCCGAGCCAGGGAGGCCAGTGGGCGCCGGGCCACTGGGGCGGCCTTGCTCCCCTCACTGCCAACAGAGACAAGAGCATGGAGATAGCCGTGAGTGTTCTGGTGCCAGGAAGGAAAAGGGTGAGAGATGAAGGAGGTGGTGTGTGGCCAAGGAAGGCTAGAGGAGTGAGCACACAGCGCTGAAAGGTGGCCACAGTGGACTTTGGGGACTGGCCAAGAAAATGCAGAGAGCAGGCACCCATCCTCATGGAATCTCAGGGAAGATGCAGACACCTCTTTGACAGAGCTGGAGCTCCTGGGGAAAGCTCCTTCTGGGAGGAACCCTGCCCTGTGGGTCCCGGGACTGGATCTGACATCCATGGACCTTGGTGGGCTCATGGCTTTCCTGCTGGAGCCTCAGTTTCCTTATCTCTATACCAGGAGCGAAACAATACCAAGCTTAGGGGTATCCTGAGGATGCAACAAGATGCACTTAGTGAGGTCTCCAGCACATAGCAATAGCTTTCTCAGATTGCACTACCACAGCATCTTCAGAATTTTCTAGAAGAAAGTTAAGAAAGTTATGTTTTAAGTACACACACACACACACACACACACACACACACACACACACACGATTTCCAGAGGGAAATTGTTAATATTTCATGAGGTTGTGGTTAAACCAAGAGCTGAGCTCTCCGCCAAGGAAATCACATTAAAATAACCTCCGGGGAAGCTGATTCATCAGCACCCGTGGGGCTCCCTAAAACTCGCTCTGAACCTCTGTCCCACCGACAGCTGCTCACCTGAAGTCTTCCGACCTGTGTGCGTCTCCTGCAGGTTTCCGGGCCTTTGCACGCGGGGGCACGTGCACCATGGCAGCCGGCTGGTCCCGTCCGCCCCAGTGAGCTGGAAAGAAGCAGGGACGCTGGGCAGGCAGGTGCTGCCTTTCTCCAGCGGCTGTCGCAGGTTGTGCTGGAGGCGCGGCCTGGAGGGAGGCGCCCAAATGGGGAGGAAAAGCGCTTGGTGGGGAAGGGTGTATGGGGAGACGAAATCTGCTTGCTCCCAAGTGATTTCAGCTTCTCTCCTTTTTCCTTTTATTTTTCTTTTCTCCTTCTTTCTTTCTTTCTTTCTTTCTTTCTTTCTCTCTCTCTCTCTCTCTCTCTCTCTCTCTCTCTCTCTCTCTCTCTCTCTCTCTCTCTCTCTCTCTCTCTCTCTCTCTCTCTCTTTCTCTTTCTTTCTTTCTTTTTCTTCCACCCCCCTCCCTCCTTCCCTCCCTCCCTCCCTCCCTCTCTCTCTCTCTCTCTCTCTCTCTCTTTCTTTCTTTCTTTTTGTGGTTTCATAGCTAACAGAAAATAAAAAGACAATGGCTGGGCTCACTGGTGCTGCCCAGGGTTAGTGCCTTAAGCAGTTATCATCACACTTCAAGGTCAGCAGCCCTTCGATGATCTCCACTTCACAGGCGGGGGACAGAGGCCCAGAACCAGGCCCACGATGCGGGACGGAGACTCCAAATCAGCTTCCCAGTGCCCGCCATGGACTGCGCCTCTCGCCCCCAGGCTCAGGGGCCAAGACGAAGCCCACCCCGCGGTGGGTGCCGCACAGCCCCGGCACACGTCCACCCTGGGAACGCTCCACGTTGGTGACATGGTCCCGACAGGAAAACCAGCCAGCAAGCAGCAAGCAAACAACAAAGAAACCCTCCACCAAACATCCATTTGAAATGGTTCCGCGCCTTCATTTGGATGTGAGTGTATGCTGATTTCTGCAAATCACAATCCCTTTGAACAAAACAGCCATAAAATTAAAGCTCTCCTTGAAGCTCTAGCTCCGTGGAGCTGCAGATTGTTTTCTTCTCGGCGTGTTCCATCACAAAGCAGCCGGCTGAGGTCGCGCCTGTTTGACACAGCCAAGCAGGGGCCTGCCGGGCTGTCACACCTTCCGGGGGCTGGAGGAGGTCATCACCGCGCAGGCCAGGGTCCTGCTGGGTCTCCTGGGGTGTGGAAGTAAACAGTCTTCTAAGTAAGTGGTTCACTTAATTACACCAATAAGAATTTGAAAGCAGGCCTCTTGGTGGAGAGGCCTGCTTAAGTCATGCCAGCAATTTAATCTAAATACAGGATCTAGGTCTCCACCAGCCTCCCAGAAATTGTGCTCCATGGCAGCATAAGGGGGACAATTGTCCTGAGCAATTACCCGAATTATCTTTAAATGGAGGGATTCAAATATTAGCCAGAATATGTTAGATTTTATTATAAGGGTTCTTTCTACCTGGCCCAGAAAGACAGAAGAGGTAAAGCTGCTATTTATTATCACTATATTTATTCTTATTCTCTTTATTGTTGTTGTTGGGATGTAAGCAAAAGTCATTCTGCAAAACCTGTTGACTGACACTCCCTTATCTGGTGCAGGGGAAGATGAGTAATAAAATAAAGACAAAAATATATAAATAATGGGGGGGGGGGGAACAAGCAGTATGGGATGTTTTGGGTGTTTTTTTTTAATTCTTATTTTTTCTTTATTTTGGAGTAATGAAAATATTTTAAAATTGATTGTGGTGATGAATGCATAAATATATGATGGTACTGTGAGCCACTGATTGTATACTTTGGATGGATTATATAGTATGTGACTATATATCAATAAAATTGCTTTTAAAAAAAAAGCCATTCTGCAGGATCTGTAAGAAAATATATTAGAGGGTTGGCTCAGCTGGGAAGGGTGCCTTTGTTTTCCTCCTCCCTCATCACCAATTTTTTAAAATTCAATTTTACTGAGCTATATTCACATACCATACAATCATCCAAAGTGTATAATCAATTGTTCACAGCACAATCATACTGTTGTGCATTCATCACCCCAATCTATTTTTTGAACATTTTACTTCTACCAGAAAGAGTAAAAATATGAACAAAAAATAAAAATTAAAAAAACACCCAATCATCTCACCCCCATTTTTGATTTAGTTTTTGTCCCCATTTTTCTACTTATCTACCCATACACTGAAAAAAAAGGAGTGTGCTCCACAAGGCTTTCACAATCACATTGCCACCCCTTGTAAGCCACACTGTTACACAATTATCTTCACAAGTCAAGGCTACTCAGTTACAGTTTGATAGTTTCAGGTATTTACTTCTAGCTATTCCAATGCATTAAAACCTAAAAAGGGTTATCTATATAGTGCCTAAGAATGTCCACCAGAGTGACCTCTCAAATCCATCTGGAATCTCTTAGCCACTGAAACTTCTTTTCATTTCCTTTCACTTTTTGTTCAAGAAGATATTCTCAATCCCATGATGTCAGGTCCAGATTCATCCTCTGGAGTCATATCCCATGTTGCCAGGGAGATTTACACCCCTAGTGTCAGATCCCATGTAGTGGGGAGGGCAGTGAGCTCACATGCCCAGTTGGCTTAGCTAGAGAGAGAGAGGGCCACATCTGAGCAACAAAGAGGCACTCAGGGGAAGACTCTTAGGCACAGTTATAAGCAGGTTTAGCCTCTCCTCTGCAGTTATGAGCTTCATACGGGCAAGTCCCGTGATAGAGGGCTCAGCACATCAAACCGCCAGCCCTCAATATTTGTGAGAACATCAGCAACAGTCCAGGTGAGGAAGCCCAACACCTCTACCTTTCCCCCGGCTCTTCAGGGGGGCCCTGCATATATATTTTTATTTCTGTCCAAATTACTTTGGGATGTGTCGCTATTTTACACTAAAAACCTACCAGGTCTCACTTTCTATTAAAAATTCTATGTAATTATGGTATTTGAACAAACTGTGCAAGTTAAATTGTTTAAGAAATATAGATCTTGCACCAACTAAACATCTCTACCCTTGGTCTCACATGGGATTTGAAGTTTTAAAACACAGTCAGAAATACTAAGAATAAAACAAAAACAAAAACAAAAATGCAGTCAGTATTGTCCTTTACCCTTTTGCTCAATTTACCCTACTCCTAACCACATCCGCTTCATTTGTATCTCTAGTTGAAGTTGGGACTCTTTTTCAGCTTTTTAAACAGTTGCTATTTGTGCTAATACTGACATTCATATCTGCCGAGTTCTAGCTCTGAGTTTCAGGTGTCACACAGTTATCCAAAGTTCCAGGGATCAATCAGGTTATACACAAAGGGAGCAGCATCTCAGAATCCGGAGACAGCCATTACAATTCAGGAATAGACATGACTGCTGTAAGAGCTCACAATCTAGGGGCCATTACAATAAGTGTTCCCCTGATAAGCTGTGCCCTAAGGTTCAATTCTGAGTTTACACATTGTAGTTAGTCCATATTGGGCTCACTACCAATTTTATTTTCTCCCTGGAATGTGGTTTAGATGGATGGAGCTCCAGCAGCCATTCTGGACTATAAGACCTCAAAGAAAGAAGCTTGCAAAGTGGAGCAGAAAAACTTCTGAGGAACTTCATGGGGCTAATGGCACCCCCCCCACACACACCTTTTGGACTTTTGTTTTTAATGAGGGGAAAAGAGATAATATTCCAAAGAATATGTTTAAATCCTAACTCTGCTGCCTCTTACTTTGGTTGCTGCTAGCCACGAACAAGTTACTTAAACTCTCCTGCACCTCAGTTTCCTCATCTATAAAATGGAAATAACGATACCACTAACCTCACAGGGTTGTTATGAGGATTCAACAAATACACAAGTGATAGTAAGAGCTATATACATGTGTGTTTAACAAAATACCATAAACTCCAGTAGTGGTGACCTGTTTCTTAGGCTCCAGGACTTTCCTGTCTTGTTTTTCTCATTTTTCCTGAGTCTGGTTTTCCATCTTTATGGCTTATAACTGAGCAATCCAGTGCAGTAGATTCCGTTTCTCGAAGCTTTCCGAGCAGAGAACCCTAACCAACACAAACTCTCACTGCACTGCTCTGTGCCACTGCATACCCCCAGGGCTCCCGAGACCAGGAGACCATCGTTATTGTCCTCAGGTCCTTTGACAGCGTCCGGACACGGAGACTTGCTCCTGAGTCTTCAGATGACTTGGACTTGTTCAGGGCCTCCCCAGGCCATCCCAGGCCAGGACAGAGCAAGCACCACGGGCAGCCAACTGCTGCCTCGCGTTCAGGTCTTCCCCGTCAGGAACCCCTCTCTAGCTGGCAGCCCGAGTTCCTTCTTGCTCCAGGCTGATTCGACAGGGTCTCACTTGCTAAGAACCAAACTCTCCCAAGGACTCCAGGATCTGGGGTTGGGCAGTGTCCAGGGCTGGCTGCTTCTCCCATGTTCCCCGAGTCTTGTGGGGCGGTTCTAATTGTGGAAGTCGCCAGAAGTCTGTGGGTACTTCACTGTTGTTTACTTCTTGCAAGCATCTTACATGAAGGATTGGTCAGGGGAAGCCATTGAGGGAGAGGCCGTCAGATTTCTTGGGGATTGTTTTAATTTGGATTCCCTCCCAAGAGACCAGAGATGAGGATTTAAGTGAAGAAGTTTGTTTAGCTGATGATCCCAGGAAATGGTGGACAAATTGGGAAATGAAATGGAGCAGAGGGCAGAAGATAAAGGGTGGTCTTTAGGCCGTTTAGCACCATGCCCAGCTCAGTCCTGCTGGGAAAACTCTAGGAGCCAGTGCAGACAAACACTTGGAGTCACCCCATCTGGGATGTTTATACACCAGCCCCTGAGAGTCGTTGGTACAGGCTGATGGTGCATGAGTCTGTGCTGTGTGTGTGTGTGCGTGTGTGTGAGTGTGTGTGAATCCCAGGACTTCAACTGGTCACGGAGGCAGCAAACTCCAGAGCAGGTGAAGGGAAGCAGGGTGCATGGTGAGGACGAGGGGGCCTAGGAGGATGAGTGTCTGCTACAGGGATAGATGGCAGAAAGACAGAGGGGTGACCCTGAGACCCCACCCTTTCTAACTTGGGGGATGTTAACACGCCCTTTTATAAGACAATGGGCAGAGCAGAGGATAAGTGTAAGGTCCACAGTTGACAAAATCAAGTCTGACAATTCTAAGTAGGTTCCTCCATATATATTTTTTTCAGTTTGGGTGGGGGGAGGAATTGTGCTGGTTTGTGAAATCCAAGTCTCAGGACCCAGAGCTCCAGGTGGCTGTAAATTTCCTTCCAGCCCCATGATTCCGCCCCCACTGTTGAGTGGCTACCGTTTTCCTCTCTTTTAAGGACACGTGCTTGGATGTGCTCCCCTGGGATTAGCCATCTCCCTCCCTCCCCTGTGTACCTTCTGCACCTTGCATGATGATCCGGCCCCAGGCCTGTCACTCTGCAGGCTGTGTGGGCTCCGCCAGAGGGAGGAAGCTGCAGACTGGTCTTTCTCTGCAGAAGGGGTGGCAGGTGCTTTACAGTGAATGAAGGAATGAATGAATGAAGAGTGAATGGAACACCTCTTGGCAACGCCCTCTGCAGAGCTCTGAGGGTGGGAGCCTTATCTGGATCAATGTTGGGTAACCCTGCATTGAAGAAGCATGGTGCATGGCCTGTGGAAGCTTCAATGCCAGGGATTTTACTGGCATTAGAAAAAAGGATAGCTTCATCCGAGAAATGTCTACACGTGACAATCTATGAAACTGGAAAACAGCTTTCAGTGACTGTCGCCAGGCGGTGCTCTGGGGGGGCTCTTTACCATGTGCAGCTTGGGGTCCGGGTATGGAGGTGACACACGAAGCCCAGCTCTGACACTTTCAGTCATCACTTCTCCACTCCAACTTTAGTGTCCTCACCTAAAAGTGGAGGAAGGAAGACGAGCATCCAGGCCATGGGAGAGCACGAGGCTAATAGAAGGAGACAGAGGTACCGTGCTTCGTGTTTAACAGGCACCCAATCAGGGTAAGTTACAATGATTGTTATTGTTATATTAGGCCTATACATCATTAAGTAACTTAGATTACAATTATTGTCTATCACACATAATAATACATATATTACATATCAAAATTAAAATGTTAGTTGATTTTTCAGGATTTTTAATAACACTCTGACCCTTTGTTGAGGTTTTTCCTATCCAAATAATCCAGTGGTAGCGGATGCCACCAACTTTAGATGTCCTTCTTGTGTTGGGGTCTTCCCAAGGTGCCTTGACTTTGGCCAAGAGTGAACTGCCTGGTTTGGCATCCTCAAGTCTCCCTCAACAACTGGGAGCAGGAGACACTTCAGGAAGAGGGGGTGCTGGTCTTTCTTCCGTCTAAAGGGCCAGGGAAGCTGCTGTGGAGGAGATGAAAGTGCAAGGCCTGGGGGCCCCAGGTAGCAAGCCCCGCCCCCCAGGTGAGACTATGACCTGCGCTCCAGGTGCACATCCCTTGTGTGCACCTTGGTCCTCTAGAAATCGGCCCTGGGCCCTGACCCCCACCTGTGGGAGAAGGGGAGATGCACAAGACCAGAATAGGAGAAACCTACACAGAACCTCAAAAGGCCAGCTCAGGAAACAGTCCAGGGTGGAGCCTCAACTTCCTCATCTGCAAAATGGGGAGACAAACAGCACTTTCTAAATTTTAAGAAATTTAGTGGGATAAAAGATGCAAAGTTCTGAATGCAATTCTTGGCATTCAGTGGGTTCTAATACAAGCAGTCACTACCTGGGTGTGCTCTGAGAAAGGCGCTGGCGTCCTGGCTAATTCCTGTCAATTCACATCCTTGGAAGCAGTCGCACCCTGAACTCTGCGGTTCCGATTCACGGCTTCGGACCTCAGTTTTCCCACCTGTGAAATGGAAATCGTCCGCCTGCTACTCTTTGGGGACCGATCGAGGTGAAAAGGAAAGGAGCCAGGAGCTGGTCCTCTGAAAGGAGTGCAGGCACCCCCAGCTGCGAGCCGCCGGGAACGGAGGACGCGCGCGCGCTTCCCCGGGGGCCGTCCCCGGCGCCTCTCCCGCCCCGGGGCTTCCGGAGCTGCTGCGCCCAGGACTGGGGCGGCGGCGGGGATCCCGGCACCCTGCGCCCACCAGCCCGCGTCGGACCCACGGGAGCGCAGCCCTGGACCGGGCCAGCTCTCCTTGCGCGCCTCTTCCAGCCCCTGGAACTGCTGTCGAAGCCCCTTCCTCCTGCTCTTTCTCCCCCTGCAGACTTAGCTCCTCGCCATTTTTAGGACCTTGCCAAATTCCGTGCAACCTCGTGGGCGTCCTCCTGAGGCGCCTGATCCTGCGTCCCCCGCACTTCCGGCTCGCGAACGGGTTCCCGCAACTGCCGCGACCGCAGTTCTTCGTGGGGCGCTTGGCGTGTCTGCACCTGGGCTTGCGGGGCTCGGCCCGCTGTGCGCATCTCCCGCGGGGATGGAGCTGGGGAGTCCCGACTTACTGGGGAAGACCCAGAGCGCGTAAGCTGCCCTCGCCACGCCTCAGTTTCCCGTCAGGAAAACGGGGTCATTGTGAGGATTAAAACAGAATGTTCACGAAGGGCCTTCGCTTTCTGGACGCACCGGCGCTGAATGCGTGGTGGCTGCTATCGTTAGTCCCCGAGTAGGACAGCCGATGCGCCCCGCTCCGCGCACGGCCCAAGAGACCCCGGCGATACAAGGGTCAGGCGGCCCGACTGGGCCCCGAGTTTCAGACCGACCTCACCCCCACCCGGCCCAGGCCAGTCTCCAGGCTCCGGAAGCTTCCCTAGTCGGCTGTGTAGACAGGATCCTAATCCGCGTTTGCTGTTTCATATTAGGCATCTGCTGTGTGCTATCCCTCCATACATGGAACACGCCAGTTCAGTGGGGCCCGAACTCCCCGGAGTGAGGGTCACCTGGGGCATGCCCTGGACATTCAGATTCCCGGGCGCCCTGTCAGAGATTCTGATCCAGTGGGTCCAGGCTTGGGGCCCTGGTATCTGCACTTACTAAGTGTCGGGGCGAAGCGCTTGAATCGGGAGGGTTCGGACACCCGGAGCCAGCCCTTGCGGATTGAAGCCCACTCAGCGACGGCCGCGGGTGTCGACGCCTGCCTGTGCGTTATGAGCGAGTTCGCTCCGTTTGCCGCAGCCGCGCGGCTCTGCGTCCCCGCGGTCAGGAGCTCCGAGCCAGTGGCTGGGCAGCGAGCAGCCTCCTCCGCTTACACGACCCGTGGCCTTGACCTCTTCACCCTCTCTGGGCC
Source organism: Bradypus variegatus (assembly GCA_004027775.1). Taxonomy (NCBI): domain Eukaryota; kingdom Metazoa; phylum Chordata; class Mammalia; order Pilosa; family Bradypodidae; genus Bradypus; species Bradypus variegatus. The sequence goes on along the minus strand of PVKY010000001.1, from coordinate 82,133 downwards.
TCAGTCGGCTCCTCTGTAAAACGGGCATCGCGATGGCGCAGACCGTGGGTGATCTATTGGCCTCCAGGCCACAAGGCCTGCGCGCCACGGGGTGCCACAGGGGGCTGGAAGCCCAGTGAGCAGCGCCCACCGCCAGCGGGGGCTCAAAGAGAAGCCCGCAACGGGGAGCCGAGGGGTGCTGGGGGGTCGCAGCCCCCGCGGTGGCCGGGGCGCGCGCGCAGGGTGGGGAGCTCCGCGCTCTGAGAAGGCTGGAGCAAGGCTCGGGCAGCTGTGCGCACGGGCGGCGCGAGCGGGGCGGTCTCCAGGCTCATTGGAGCTGGGCAGCGTCGCCCGGGGGACCCCGGCGGGGGGCGTGGGGTCGGGGCCAGGCGAGGGGTCTGCTGCAGGGGCCACCGCAGGCGTCCAGCGGCCTCGGAAGCGTGTCCCCCGAGCTGCCTCTCTCAACCCTTCTCCCCTTCCCGCCTTCCCCTTTTCTCGCGCTCCTCTTTTCCCCTCTTTTCTCTCCCTCCGGGCTTCTGCCTCCCTCTCTTCCCGCTTCACCTTCTCGCTTCACCTTCTCGCTTCTCATCTCCCGGGCAGCCGCGTTCCCGCTGCCGGCGATTTCGAAGGTTTGGCCCAGGGATCCTCCCCCCCGAGGCCCTCTGGATTTTCTCAGCGCTTGTCCCTCTCGATTCTCCTCTTCGCCTGCTGCAGTTCCCCCTCCAGGCTCCTCACTTCCAAGAGCCTCCCTGCAGCCCACTCCTTCAGCTCTCCGCTTCTGCTTCCTCCCCTCCCGCGCTCCGCTCGCTCCAGGCGCTCTCCCCAGGCCCCCGCACGTTCCCTTCTCTGCCTCCTTTGCAGTTCACGCCCCCAGAGCTCTCCCGGCGCCCTCCGTTTCCCTCTGCTCCGCTCCCCGGGCCGGACCACACGGGCTGCGCGGGGCCGGAAGGCGGGCGGAAGGTCGGGGCGGCCTGCGGCTCCACACGTCCCCGGGGCCCGGAGGGTGGCCCCGGAGCCACCGCCGCCTTCGTCGCGATTCCCGCGTTAGATAGTAGGTGCCCACCCTCCCTTTTGAGTAAAAAGAACCATGGGGGTTGCTCAAAGAGGATTTTAGTCTCGGCTCAAGCCAAGATTGTGTGAATGTGTGTCAGTGTGGTTACTTTTCATGTAAAAGTAGAGGGGGGATTCCTAACGGAAAAGGTAAAAATTACAGACAATTCCAGTTTTTCCCTGCTGTTGCCACTGGAAAGGGAGGTAGAGGGAGAAATGGCCATTGTTTGCTGAAGTTTGTGTCTCACTTTAGGAAGTGCAAATGCAGCAACTTATTAAGCAGATGGCCCCAGAGGCTGAATTTGTTCAACCCTGAAAATCCACATGTAAATGGCAACATGCTCACACTTTACCCTGGGAAAGGTCAGGGAGAGGAAATGAAGCTCCTTCAAACAGCATTAAGGCTAATAACAGCCACTGAGAGCCACAGCCTACCTGCCCAGCACCCCGGTGTGTGTGTGTGGGGGGGGGCGGGTGCAGGCCGGCCCCGGGGATCTCCTCCTGCCCCCTCTTTCCTAGAACTTCAAAGGGGTGACGAGCCCAGCTGGGGTGACAGAGCCAGCTGTGGCTAGGGTAAAGTCACAGACAGGGGGCCGCAAAAGCTGCCTCCTGCCCCCTCCTATTTCATTAGATTCCGTTCACATTGTGAGTTGACCCCAGGATGAAAGAACAAGCAGGAACGAGGCACACTCCAGGGCAGACGGTCCCGAAATGCCCCGCTTCAGTCAAGTCACCCTAATTTCAACGCGGGCGAAGAGGGAGTGTGTGTTCACTTCACAGCTCCATGGACAAAATCTAGAAAAGGAATCACCGCGTCAGTAGCAGCGTGATCTTTGCTGGGTTGTTGGGGACAGATTTGTCCCCGACTTTCATTTGAAGTCATTTTTCTCTGTGACGCTTGCAACTTGATCAACAAGCATGCATTGCTTTTGTAATAAAAGGGAACAAATGATATTTTTAACCTTTGTTTTTTCAAGTGAACCAACCAAGGATGGGGCCCCGGGGGTGGGAACTATGTGCGACCTCGGACAATACAGACCCTTGGAGCTGAGCCCCGACTCCCAGCAGCCTCGCCTCTGTAAGGAGATGGTGGCAGCAGCTACCCCAGAGCGCGGACGCAGAATTAAATGAGCTCAGGTAGAAGCATTTAAGGAGCGATAGGTGCAGAGCGAATGCTGTGGACTGTTAGCTTTTCTTGCTGATATCATAATGTCCACCACTGTGATTCACATCGCCCAAAGGAACTGAAATCAGATTCCAATGCTTTAAATTGGGGTCCGCATTTGGTCCGAAGCTAGCTGCTCCCTCTACCACGGTAGAGTGGGACGAGAAGCGCCACCTGCCCCCGGAACCCAGTCCACCCCCCCACGGACCCCAGCCAACCCCGGGTGGGCCACAGTTGTCTCAGCCTTGGAAATGCCTTTGCAGAACTCGCAGAACGGGCAGATGCAGAGCCCTGCTGCTCCCACCTCGGCTCTCCCTTCCCACGGGCGGGCGGCACCCAGGCAGGACCCGCGGGCTTAGAGTCAAGTGCGGCCTCGGGCCAACTGCACGGCGGGGCTTTCTCGGCCTCTCCGCCTCCCCGCAGCCCACGGTCGTTCCCCCGAGCGCGCCGAGCCCCGGCTTGCGCTCCCGGGGCCGCATCTCCGCTCCGCCAGGAAAGCGCCCTCGCTGGGCGCAGTCCCGGGAAGGGGGTCTCGGGGGCAGCTGAAGAATTATATTGTAGCAGTGTATTGAAGAGCCGGAGAGAAAAGGCGCAGAATAGCATCCCCCCCACCACCACCAGGCAACCATTCTTGGTTATTTTACGTGGGAAAAAATAATGCTTATGATATCACTCTTGGGTCCCCTCTCACTACAAAAGCAATGAAAGCTTGTTGTCAGTGAAAGAAAGAAAGCAATTTGCAGAGCAGCACACACAGTATGATCCTGTTTTTACGAAGATTTCAGAAAATAAATAGTTGCCTCCGCAATAGCTGAGGCTTACGGGGAGCCGATTCCACGCCAGGCACTGCTCAGCATTCCGGTGTATTTGTGTATTTTCTGGTGTGTGTGTGTGTGCGTGTAATTTGCACATAAAAACAGCAAAATGGAAAAACTGGTTACCTGTTGGTGGAGGGATTTAGCTTTTTCCTTCTTTGTGTTGTATCTTTTTCAGGTATTCTACAACAAACAATAAACATGCCGTTTTAAAAAACTTCTATGAAAGTTTATTGTAGAAGTTTCCTATAAAAGTTTTATAAAAGCTTCCATAAAAGTTCTTTTTTTTTTTTTTTAAGAGTCAGTTTTAACCACCCTTTTGAGTGCAGACGCTGGTGTTAGAATTCACAGCCTGGAAAGAAAGAAAAGCAAGGTCTGCACCCAGCTCCCAGGCCCTCCCCTCGGGAGCAGCCGCCGCATTTTCTTGCTGTTCCGTCTATGACCCAACACGGACTGGATCTTATTTATTTTAGGACTTCCTGGAATAGCTTAAAGGCCTTTGCACATAATAGATGATCAATAAGTGAGAGTAGATAATATTTTTTCAAAAAGAAGTCAACCTCCTCAGGCACATCAAAGTTCAACAAAAACCTTCCTCCCTCCGGGGCAGGCAATCTTTCCCTCGGCTCAGAAAACGACTCGCCTCCCGCACACTGACCACCCTAATTAGGGTTGAGAAGAGGAGGGAGAGAGAACTTCGGTCAAGCCCCATCTGGGTCCTGGGTCCCTGGGCTGAATGCACCACACGTCCCATCCATGGAACCTTCTGGAAGGACGGTGTTGGGGGTCCCCACATTCCAGATAAAGAGGTCAAGGCCCCCAGAAGCTGAGTCTGTTCCTAAAGTCGCTGGAGCTGATGCACACAAATCCCTCCTGCTGCTTCCCCATTTATCTTAATGGGAGATGAATTCAGTTTGAAAAATGGCTCAATTCAGCCCAATAATTACACTGCTCTTGCTTTTTTTTTTTTTTATCTTTTTAACTGAATTGGCCAATCATTTAATTAAAGTCACACTGGACAGAGGAGCAGCAGCCGGTGCCATCCCGCAAGCCTGTGTCCTCTGCAAAGCAGACGCCCATCCTGGGGCACGTGCATGTCTGGGTTTAAGAACGTTACCGTTAAAAACAAAAAAGGCAAAACGATTTGGTCAACAGTGAAATCAATTTATAAATGACCTTTTCCCATGTTTCCTGTGAATTTTCCCTTCTCCAGATTCGGAGGATCTGCGTTTAGGGAGCATTCTGTTTTACAAAACTCATGCATCAAATACAAAGAGGAAAATGTTTTGTGATCAGTATTGTAAATGAAGTACATATAAAAGTACATTTTTCACATAAAAATATGTGATTTCTCTCCACAATCCTTTGGGCTCCAACAGTGTGAACGTCAGAGATTAAAGGTAATTGTTATTGTGCCCAGCATAACAAATCCTGCACTGAAAGAAATGACGCACCAGCACGTTTCAGCGCATTGCTCACCTCATGTATCTAATCAAGTCTTGTGACAGGCACCGAATGCACAAGAAGGGACGATTGTCACCAAAACCTTCCTAACAATTAGGAAGCCTCTGGGTGCCTCAGCCCAGCTCCCTCCTCCTCTTCTCTGGCTCTGCTGAGAAAGCCCAGGTGCCCGGGCAGCTCACTGCTGATGGAACGGAAGATTCATGGCGGTAGCTGGCAGCTGCCACTCTGGACAACCTTCTAGCAAAAAACTCCAGCAGCTGAAAGCCCCGAGTTCAAATCCCAGATCCATCATTCATTGTCTATTGCCCTTAAATAAATAAGTTATCTCGGCAGGGCCAGGATAGGGTGTTATTAAAATAATGGTATTAAAAAATCAATATTTAAAAAAAATCAAAAAGAATGCAAAAAAAATGATGAACAAAACATCAAAATTTTAAATAAAGACAGGATCCAGCCCTGCATTTGCCCAGTTTTGCCTTAACCACCTCCTCCCAACCCTGGCTGATGTTGTAGCCTTCTTTAGTTAACAATTTGATGTCTTGTTCATCATGGATTTACTTCTGCATTGATTTAAACTTTTTGTCTTGCTGACTCTTTGGTGGCCCCTTAAATTTTGTACCCAAGTCAAGTGATTCATTCGCCTTACCACTCTCTCTGGCCTGCAAATGATCTCAAATCTCTGAACCTTAGTTTCCTTGTCTTAAAAAAAAAAATGAAGAAAAAGTCCCCACCCCCTGGGGCTGTTTGATGGTGAAGTGACGGGGACAAGGGAGCAAAGCACCAGCCAGGGCCAGCCCAGAGGGGCAGGGACTTCGAGATCCCACTGGCGATTCTGCGGGGTGTGTGGCCACACATCAAAGGTTTGACTTTCTGTCCTTCTGTTTGTCCAGCGCCTGGTTATTGAGCACCAGTGTGCAAAGCACCCAGGCTGGGTGTGAAGAGCTGCCTGCCCTGGGAGCTTGCACTAGGACTGGGAGACAAGAACAAGGCAGGGAAATTCGCAGTGACACGTGAGAGCAGGTATAGGTTTCACCCTCAAACAGGTGATTCACAAAGGTTAGAACCCCAAGGACTCGTAGAGCAGGACACGGAACACACATCCAAGATAACTCTGAGAAAAATGATTGGCTCAAAAAAATCTCCATGGGTGACAACACCTGTGACTGATGCAAAATATCGAATGGAGTTATGAGGCTCTAAAGAGGGTTTTGGAAAGTGGCGTGCCGCCCTTTCAGGGGAATTTCCTGTTCTGCCTGGTGAGTACACATTCACAATGCACACACAGACACACACGCACACAATTGCACCTGTACACACTCCAAGCCGGCGTCTCAGAGCCAGCAGCCTAGAAGTGCCATCAGCCTTCCCACTTCCTCACCCTCCCGAACAACCGTGGAAACCAGAGGGGACCGTGGTCCCGCATGGGGCGAAAGGGTCACCCCCGGGCAGCCTCCTCTCGGGGGCTTGTTGGCAGCTCACATGTTCTGGGACAGGACTTTCCACCAGTTCTGTCATCCCTGCACCCAAATACATCTGCCAGTGCACTGGGCAGATGTGCCCCATTCCCGGTGCCAGGGAGTCCTGAACTCGTCCATAGAATTCTGAGTCCATCAGTCCCTCCAGTGTGAGAGCAGACCCCTAAACCCAGTCAATAACCGCAGTCCGGAAAGTCAGTCCGTTTGAATGGAAACTGTATGCTCACACCTCACCGTCCATCCCCAGGGGACTGATCAAGCCAATTGTGTGTTCCCAGGATGGAGCCCTCGGAAGCCATTAAAATGAGTGGAGATCACACATGATCAGATGGAAATATGTCTGTGACACACATTAAGTTAAAAAAAATCAGGCTCCAAACCAGAGGTCTAATATGACTCCACCAGCTTTATAAAGGATGTGTGGGGCGAGTGTTTACAGAAAGAGCTGCCTGGGAAAAGGCCGGCGGCCAGCAGTTACTTGGGGGGGGGGGGAGATTGGGAGGGGGCAATTTTTACTGTCTTCTTTATATTTTTTGCAGTAGTTGAATTTTTGACATAAATATTGATTATCCTCAAAAGAAATAAAAACAGCTAAGCTATTTGAGCTTTTTCATTTAGGATTTTAGTAAATAAAAAGCACCTGATTTTATTTTTTAATTTTTTTTTTTGTAAAACAAACTGCCTAGTCAAGTTAATCTGTTTAATTTCTAGTTATGTATTTGATAATTTACTTACATGGAATACTGCAGGAGGTTGCTCTGCAAGACGTGGAATACAGTTTCTGATCTGCTTCTGTGTAACTCAGAGAAAGTGACTGAATAAATGGGATTCAGCTAAACAATCTCCAAGGTTTCTTTTGGTCCAAGAAGTAGAGTATTCTGAAGACTGAAACTTCTCCGTGTATTACATCTGATCATTTTCCTATATATCATGCAATTCTTAACACAAAGTTCTAATCTGACATTCATGGAAACTTGACCATCGAGAACCTTCACTTTGGTTTAAAAAAAGAAAACAAAACATAAAAACAAAAAACAACAAAACTGAATATGTAATTTTCTGTCTTCTCCCCCCCCCCCTTTCTGTCCCTCCTCAGATAACATGGAAATAAATAGTAAATAGGGAGTAATCATCAATGAAAAATCAGGTCTGGGTAAAACACAGGTTAGAGCTGCGTATCAAGATTTAGGGAGGAAAATAATTAGAACGCATCCCTCGAAGCTCTGAAATCCCACACAGCTGCTGTAGCGGGTCATAAATTCAGCTTTGTGATGTATTTACATAGTGTGTTTACACCCGAAGGCCATCCACACACGGTGCCCTCACGAGACTCCTGTGAGGTGGACAGGCCGAAAATCCCCTCGTACCCCGAATAGATCCTGAGGGTCCAGTGAGACCCCAGCCAGCACAAGCCCAGCCCTTCGGCCCACCCGGCCTTGCAGCGATGTACAGGCACCATTGCAACTGCTTGTGACACAGGTCCCCCCGCTCACAACCCCACACACTGGTGGGTGCTCACGCCCGGCCCCCCCGCTCACAACCCCACACACTGGTGGGTGCTCACGCCCAGAGCAGACAGGCTCGCACAATTTTATTTCAGTGGTTAGGGACGTGAGCAGCGTCTCGGCCAGCACTCACCAGGGGGTGACTGGTAAACCTGGTCTGCTGAGCAAACGTGGGGTGGGGGCACGAGGCTCACAGGGGAAAGTCGGAAGGGACCAGAAGAAGGGCAGGGGTGAAATGGCCTGTAAACGTTGTCTGCATTTTATGGAGCCCCATCTATAGCTTGTTCATTGTGGAGCTTCACACATACAGCATTTTCCTTTGCATCTCCCTCCCGCCCTCTCCCTCTCTCTCATCCTCTCCCTCCCTCCCTGAGGAGGCCCAGCTGGAAGGAGACGGCCTCGGAGCTCCGGTGGTGCAGACAGGACTAAAGTAAACACACTGGCCATCGGGCAGCAGCGAGCAGCCTCTGACAGACGCCCGGCGCTGGGCCGGGGAGGACCACACACGGCCGGGACCACACAGGCGCCCGCGCCCGGCTGCCTCAGCCGCACGCACACAGGGGCACCGGCCCGTGCTGCCTCTGCACCCCTTCAGATTTGGAGCAAGCGTCTTCTCAGACTTGTTCCCAGCAAAGCCCTCACGTTACAGGTCCCTGGGCACCCCAGCTACCTCCAGGGACCCCTGCTCGGGCCCTCAGACCAGCTCGTGTGGGTCTCTCCTTTGCAACAGGCCCTGGCACAGCGGGCAGGCTGGGGACCCCTGACTGTCTCGGAGCCTGGCCTTGGCCCTCTGCGGGTGGCTGGCGAGGGCCGCTGTCGGGCGGGGTGGGTGGGGCCCGGTGCCCACTGCCGCCCGGGGACGTTGCTGTTACTCTGTCACCTCCGATGAGCACCTTGAGCCCACGTGCCAGGCAGAGCCAGCCTGGGCGCCCGCCCAGCTCTCACTCCCCTCCCGGTCCCTCCAAGCCAGTGGCCGGCCGCTCCCTCTGCTCCCGAGTGGGAACAGCCGTGGTTGCTGGCCCGGGGGCCCGTGTTGCCACCAACAGGACCCTGCTCGTGGACCTCTTGTTAGGTGGCTGCCTTTCTGCCCAGAGACGGCCCCGAGCTCACACTGGCCCTCCTGAGACCTGCCACCTGTGTCCGTCCTTCAAAACCCTGGCGTCTCCCAAGTTGCTTGAAGCTGGTGCTCGGTCTGCACACCCTCCTGAGAGCACCCTGGCAGGAGACTGTGGCCAGATGCTGGTTGGTGCTGTACCCCCTACAAGCAGGTGAAAAGAGAACACCCCTCCTCGAGAAAGCCCTGCCTCCTTCCTTCGCTTGGCTGCACCAGGGGAGAGGGCAGCCAGCTAAACTCTAGGTGTCGGTGACCCTCGCTGCTCGGCCCCCCCCGTCAAACACCCTCAGGGGGATCTTAGACCCGGTCCATTCCTCACCCCCAGAGACTTCATGTCTCCCAGGGGCTCCAACCCCCTGGATACCTCCCTAATGAGGAGTTAGTCAAATAAAGGCCCAGCCTGCCGGGCAAGGTGCGGCAGAGTGGGGGATGTGGCCGTGGGCCCAAGACCCCCTCCTCAGTTTTGTGGCCCCTCACATCTACCAAAAAGAGAAGTCGACTCCCCCACCCCTCCTGGGGGGCTGCCGGGCATGTGCCCATCCAGGGACACCCCAGGCTGCAGGTCCAGAGTGGGGGTCCCCTGGCCACCCCTGGCACCATCTGCAAAGCTTTGCTCAGCTCCCAGCGTGGCCTGCAACGGCCAGGGCCATCTGTCTTCATTACATGGGTTTATTTGGGGAGGTGAGCGATGGGGGGCTGTCAGGGCTGCGAGAAGGCTGATCTATCGGCAGGCTGGCTTTGAAGCCCTCAGCAAGGCTGCAGCTGCACGGATCAGAGGAGGGGGCCGCAGCCCCAGGCCTGGGCGGAAGCGTGTTCCCCTGTACCGGAGCTGTAGATCCCAGGGCAGGGGCCGCTCCAGGGGGATGGGGTGTGGGCAGAGCCTTCCCGCTTGGCGCTTCTGTTCTCTCCATGTCCTGCCACCAGGCCATCCCTTTTTGTCGCATATCTACAGTAGCTGAGCCCTGGTCCACGCCCGGAGGACATAATCATGGATGCACATGACAGGAGACAGGAGCCTCCTGCCGTGGCCCTCATAGTCTGGAGGGAGAGGCAGACAGAGACTAATGAATAAATGACACCCTCAGGTAAGGAGAACACCACAGACAATGAAACAGGATAGTGGGAGAGAGCTGGGAGGACAACTTTAGAGCCAGCAGTCAGAGTGGCCCTCTGAAGGGGGCTCTGCTGGAATTTAGACCAGAGAAGCTCCTTGGAAATACTGTGAATTCCTAGACAGTTACCCTGAGTCTCCCCTTACGGTCCATCTGTCTTGCCCTGAGGCCATCCCTGGGTACACCAGCCTCAGTTTCCCCATCCGGAAAGAGGGTGTGGTAAGGTGCCTGTTCCTGGATGAGGGGGTGCAGGCGAAGCGTGCAACACATTGTGAGAACAGGAGAAATGGTGGCTGCAGTTACTGTTCTGTGTGAGAATCGCTGGAGACAGGCCAAGGCTGGGAGAGACCCCTCAGTCTTGGACAGGGGCCACGAGCATGCCCCCTCCCTCCAGGGTCCTGCTAAGGCTTTGCCTCATTCTTTAGGAGGGTGCTGAATTACCAGTGAGCAATCACTGTGGGGAAGGCTTTCCGAGGATGAGGGGCTTGGGGGCAGCTTCTTCTTGCCAAAACAGGCACCATCATGCCTTGCGACATCACAGGGAGGGAAGCGATTGAACTGACATTTGGTGTTGGAGGAGTGACTTCGCTGGAGAAGCAAAGAGCTCATGAGGTCGCCTTCAGGGAACGGGCCACCGGCACCGAACTCCAGCGCCTTCACTCACTAGACCCTCGGGGCTGCAGCCCTGCCTCGGCTGCCCCCGAGGGCCCCCTGGACGCCCATCTACTCCTCGCCGACCCAGGCAAACACCCCTCACCGGGGGTGTGGGGAGACTGGAGGGAAGCAGAGTTTGCCCCTCACTCTGACGAAGCGGCTGTGGTTTAGGACCAGAAGGGTGAAAGCCGAGCTCCGACATCGGCACCATCCCCCCCCCTCATGGGTCCCCGCGCCATCTGCCCTCCCATGGCGGGGGTCCCTGGGCTGATTACGAAGAGCCAATTCCAGAGAGTAAATCCCCTCTGTCTTTGGTGTCAAGAGGGTGGAGTTAGCGGCTGTTTTTTGAGCTAGTCCTCTGGCCAGGCCCAGAGCTTTCTATGCCTCCCATCCTCTCTGGAGGTCAGGGCTAAGCATACCCCTCTTCCACCAGGAGGAAACTGAGGCACAGAGAAACCATGAGGCCGGCTGCCGAGGGTGGCCAGGGCTCCATGCCAGAGGAGCGACCTGGACAACGGCTCCATTTGCCACCAGATGTTTGCGATCGAAGGGCCGGAGGGAAACGCACCAGGCTGAAAACCAAACCCCAGCGGCCACCACAGCAAGCGCATCAGGGCCCAGGCGAGCAGAACCCAGACCCTGTCCCGGCTGCCCGGCCGTGGAAGGCGTTGCGGCTCCCGCCGAGAAACACGGAGGTCGTGACCCGCGGGCCCCCCCATCTGCCCTCTCCTCACCAGGGGGAAATCTGACAACAGACTTGTTATTTACGCAGCTTAATGCAATCCAGAGCAAGCTCGCTGCAGGGAGAGGGAGAGAGGAGGGAAGGGAGCCCGGCCCCACCGAAAGCAGATTCACTCACTGGGTTTTGCGCAGGGCGTCGGCAGAGAGGTGGGAAGGAGGCTCCCTGCAGCAGGGTACCCCCCGCACTCCAGCCACGCCCGGGGGACGACGAAGCTCGAGCCAGTTTGCAAATGCTGGCCCCGGGCCCGTGGTCCCAGGCACAGTTCACAGTGTGCCATGGTAGATGTGGGTAGACACTGGGAGAACATCCCTTGGATAATTCTCTCCCAGGAATGGTGCAGGCTCAGGGCACTGGCCCTGTGGAGGCGGCGACTCTGTGGGAGATGTCCCCCGACTTCCAGCCTGCCCCGCTCAGTTATTGTAAGATCTCAGAAACTAGGTGAAAAGCTGCATCCTATATAGGGTTATTATTTTTAGGTAGCTGTTTTTCCCCATATGTTTTTCTTCTCTGTGGACTCAAACAAGGAGCACAGAATCAACATCAAACCGCAACTCGGCGCCGGCCTGCAGTGTGGTTTTTATGCTTTATCGAAGGGGGAAGGAGGCGGCGTGGGTTGTGGAGGGAACTGGGCCATCTCGTGGCAGGGACTGGGGTGGTGGCTCCCTGCTGCACAGCTCCTGGGTCTGTGACCGTGGGTGGTCCCCCAGCTTCTTCTTGAGCAAAGCAGGGACAGGAATGGGACGCAGCCCCCCCAGAATTGGGTGCAGACTAGAGATACGAAGGCAAATAACCCGCACAGCACCCGGCCTGAAGCAGCTTTACTTACAGGTGGCTCTTTTCATCCTCTTCATTGTCAGCCCCAGTCAAAAGGCAGCTGGGGAAGAGGCCAGGCTCGCAGCTCGTGGAGCCAGGCATCTGGATTCAAATCCCACTCTGCCACTCCCCGGCTGTGTGATCTTGGGCAAGCAACCTCTCTGTGCCTTGGTTTTCTCATCTGTTCAATGGGGATCATAACAGTTGTGAACATCTCCCAATGAACTGATAAACACACAACTCTTAGAACCGTCCCTGGCTCACACGGAGTCGGCAGCTTATTATTGCCATAATAGGGAGAATTGAGATTCCCAAACTCTTGGTCTAAGATCATTTAACAATATTGGTTACACAAATAATAGCACAGCAGAAATAATGATAATAAAAAAGGAAAAGAAACTTTCAGAACTTCTGTTTGAAGAAATCTCCTTGAAGGTATTATTTTGTAGCACAGGCACACGTGTGGCTTTTGCTGCAAAACAGCCCCTGGAGCTGCTCACTTGGAAGAAGACAAGCCCAGGGTAACTTGGGCTGGGACTCACGTGTCCCGTACGTTGGGGTGTCTGCGTGTGCACACGTGTGTCGTGTCGGCGCAGAAACGTGGCATTACAAAAGGTTGATTCCCTGACGGGGGTTTCCAGCTTCCTGTTTGTCAGAGGCCGTCGTGCCACCTCCCCCTGGAGCAGGACAGCCTGTGACAGCTGCTCAGTATCGATCACTCAGGTAGTAACTGCTCTGCCCCCGGCTTTGGGGGCTGTGTCTCTTACAAACCTCACAATTAGTGGCTGTTGCTTCCTGTAGAATATAAACTCCAGGAAGACAGGAATTCAGGAATTAGTGTCTATTTCGTTGACTGCAATGTCTTTGGAGTAAGAGCAGAGTCTAGGATAGGAAACTAATTGTGAAATGAACGAATGAATGAATGTGGAATGAAATAAACCTACTAAATGCAATTGTTTCTGTGAGGTTTCATTAAGAGCACTTTTTGGAGAGATCATTTCTGTGAGCTTTTTATTTTCTCAAAGCAATCACTAATTCTTGAATATAAACGTGATAAATTTGACACAGCACTTTATATTTTTAAAATGGTTTTACACCGTTGTTTTTCTTTAATCTCCTTTAAAACCCAATGCGGTAAGTAGAACAAATAGAGTTCAGTTTTCCCAGCGCCCGATTTGAGACTGGCAGGGGAGCTGACACCCCCGGGATGGGAGAGCCGGGCCCCCTTCGAAGCTACGGCGGGTCAGGTCTGTGTCTGACGATTGTTTGGGGGAGTGAGTGGTCAGCATCTCCACAGGGGGCTGACTCAGCAGTTTTCTGGTTTTCCGACCCCCATTCTGATCATGTATTTGTTCCTAAGAAAGGGCCTTGAAGTCAAGCAAGTCTTTCGTCCTGTTTCTCCCTGGCTCTGATTGTCTCTCTGTCCTTCTGCCCCTGTGTCTCTATCTGGTTCCCTCGGTCTCCATCTGTTTCACGGTGTCTGTCTCTCCGTCTCTGTCCCTCTGCCTCTGCCTGTCCCTTCTCCGCGAGAGGACCCCGGGAACCTGGGGCCTGACTCACGCTCCCGCAGCAGCCGGCAGCCAGACCCCAGCCTGTTTCCTGGGAATTTCAGTCTGTGTGGAGCGCGGAAGCCAGGTCTGCCCTGGGCCCAGCCCAGGAGGGCACGTCCTCGGCCAGCTCCCAGCCCTGGCTCCGCTTCCTGTTTACTTCTGAGCGAAGCCGGGGGTGTGGGCTCTGGAGCGAGCCCTGTGGTCTGGAGCGGGCCTGGCCGCGGGGAATTATCATCCCATCAGCCCAGATAGGCCGGGCTCTGCCATCCGTCAAGTTCTCTGCCTCGGAATGTCATCCCCGTAGGTGGGTCGGCCCTGAGGTGACAGCTTAGGGAATTTCTGTGTGGCTCAGCTAGGGACTTTATTTTTATTTTCAAATCAGGACGTACATACTCTTTTTAAACCCTGATTGAAAAATCCCATTTAAAAAATTCCAAAGACTTGTCAAAGTATAAAGAAAAAGTAATAATCACCCCAAACTTTCTCCGCCAGAAATAATATCTTGGCAGCATTTCTTTAAACATCTTTCTGTGCAAACTTGCCCACAGAAATACACGTGTACTATTTTACAAAAGTGGAATCATATCGCCCGTGTGTCTGTTAATCTGCTTTTCTGTTTAACTCAACCCTATGGCTTGGGTGGATTTCCATGTCAGTAAATATAGATCTGCTCATCATCTTAAACAGTTGGAGGCATCCCGCAATCTTCAGTGCATTTAGACTTTCTCCAAGGTTTGCTCTTATTTATTATAAACACCATCACCATGAACATCTGTTGCACGTTTGCCTAAGTATTTCCTTGGGATAAATTCCTGGCAGTGGGAGAGGTGGCGCACAGAGCATTCACATTTAAAATCTTGGTGCATCTGAGAAAACTGCCTGCTCTGAAGGAAGGACTGATCACACTTCCACAAACAAAGTACGCCGGGGTCCCCAGTTCCCCACACCTGCCTCTCACCCCCCACTGGACATATCCCATCCTTTTAACCTGCTGATACAACAGGCAAAATCTTGCTCCTTTGTCTTTTAAAAAATTAGTTTGTGAATATTTCTCAATTGTTTATGTTGTACCTTCCAGCCATTTAGAACCACAGCACCAGGCTGCCAAGGTCTTCGAAGGCCCCAGGTCCTCTCCCACACCCTGTGCCCCTGCGCCTTCCCTCCATTGAGGCTTGAATCGGCTCAGCTATTTCTCTGTCTCTGAACATGCTCACTAATGGGGAGCTCACCCCTGCCTGAGAGCACCCACTGTGTATAAATACAGAAGCACTCTGGGCAAGGGTCCGCGCCCTGGTCAGCAGGGCCCCAGCCTGGAACAATCCTGGAAGGACACTGAGTAGTGCACTGAGGGTCACACAGTCAGTTACAAAGCAGCAGAGCCAGTAACCGAGCCATGTTGTTTCTGGAACGTGTGGAAAACTTGCACGTGTTAAAAGCCTCTCACTGGAAATTTTAAACTGGTTACGACCTAATTTGAAAAGAAAATACTTTCTCAAGCTCTACATCGCATTAAAGGCTTCTCCTCCAGACGCTCTCTTCAGCTGCCCAAGGGAACTGTCACTACCGCCAGCACCCACTGAGGGTGGCTTTGCACCGAGAGAGCCGTGGTGGCTGCTGGGTGCACCAACAACAGAAAGCATCGCCCCAGTCTCAAAGATCTCAGAGCAGGGCGGGGGTCACCAGCCCCCCAGCTTGTGCCTCACAGCTTATGGGAGGCAGAAAAGTCTAATTTAATCAACATTGACCCAAAATTAGTCAAAAGCACTCACCCCTGTTTTTTTCCACTGTGACCCATTTTCAGGGGTTAGGTTTTCTGTAGGCAGAACTTCCCTTGTGCACACCATGACTCCACTCGTCCTCTCTGTAGAGGACTTCCTGATCACCAGGCACCCAGTTTCCCAGCTGTCCACCCAGACGTCACATTATTGTTTTGAAACTTCATTCTCCGTGTTTTCATTCTTCTGAAGGAAAGTCTCTAATGTCAATCAATCACACTTTAGTGTGAATTAGTCTAACAATTTAACTCCTTGGGCTCTACAGGAGTGCATGCACTTTTATAAAGGGGTTGCGTTCATTCGTGAGATGGACAGGGTGTGAGACATATTTAATGGGCAGAAGCCCTCACAGCTTCTCCTGAAATCAATCATTGTCATCTCACCCTCCCTTTCCGTAAGACTTCTCTTGCTTGAGTGCTGCCCTCTCCATGGGTCATAGAAGTAACAGTTTAAGGTACGGGCTTCTTCTAAACCAGGCAAGATCAGGCCACAGACATAAAAACTCACATTTCCTTGCAATCCAAACCAAACACAACTCAACCTAAAGCAAAGCAAAACAAAACAAAAGCCCACACCAAGATTCCTCTAATGGAAAGAATCTGGCCTGTGGTGCAGATCTTTCAAACGGCCCATCCAACGTGTGACGCCAAGATGAGGGTGACGTGGACCCTCTCTCGGGGGCTAGGGACTAGCTGCTGGGATCTCCGTGATTCGCCAACCAAATTTAAAACCTAACATCCCAAGACCCTTGAGCTAAGGTTACTCGAGGTCTATTCCGGGTTCAAGTGGAAAAAAGAAGCTTTATTTGGCAAGGAAATGCCTTGCAAGGAGGCGCTTTGCTGACCAGAGCCATGGAGGAAAGCTGTGACTCAGTGCATTTTTCTTTTGGCATTTACAGCCCTGAAAAATGATTGCAGCTTCCTCTGTCAGCGGAGCCCGAGCCCAGAGAAGTGACCTTTAAGGAGAATGTGTTTACTCGGTCCCCAGGCGGCAGGCCCTTGCGTGAGCTCTGCGGCGTCTGCTCCCTGCCTTGGCGCTGACCCCGCGGCCTGCAATCCAAACGAGGCAGTTTGGGAACAACAGCTGAGAAGGGGGTGCAGGGGCTGATGAGGACCCCCACTCTGGAGCCTCGCTCCTGGGCCATCCTGCCAAGCCATTCTGTGGACACCGGCTGTCTCATAGCCCCACGTTCTGGAAATAGTCCTAAAGTCACCTTCCGCCTCCTTTGCTGTTCAGACACAGCAAGAAGCCCCCCTCTCTTTGTGGGCCGTGTCGCAAGCAGGGTTTGAGCTCCAGACTTTCAGACCAAGTTAATGCAGACAGGGGAATGGAAGAAAGGCTAAACTGGAAGCATTCTGAACTCCGGGTATAACTCTCTGAAATTAAACCAGCCCATGTTTTACAGCAGTCGAGGAAACCGTCGTCTGATTCCTCCACTTTGCTGCTTAAACATGAACTCAGTAAGCGTGTGCGATGGGATCTGCTATTTTTCAAGAATGTGAATAAAACTTGAAGGCTTGGATTTATGTTTTTAAAGATCATTTGAATCCCTTCTTACTTAGCCCATGATCACTGCTATTTTCTCTTGCCTCTTCCTGAACCAAACTTTTCCTGTAGACAGTGCTTTATTATAATCCTTGGGTTTCTGTTATAAACACAATGCTTACTCTTTCCCTGGAGAAAATTTAGGAGAGTATATAAAAAGGAAAATAAAAGTGACATGAAATTTCACCACTCAGAAGTAACATTGTGGTAAATTTCTTTTCAATCTGTTTTGTTTATTTGAAATGTGTGTGTTTTATATGTTGCATCCTTTGTAATGCAATATCAGGAATTTTATAGTCTGCTGTTCTCACTTATGAATATATCATAAGCACCTTCCCAAGTCGTTATAAGTTCCTTACAGACATCATTTTAATGGCTTCCTAACATGCCACCCCATGGATGTGCCGTAATTTATTTTGCTATTCCCCCATGATAAAAAATGTTTTAAAGTGTGCGAACTTCCTTTCCCAGTGGAAAAAAATAGAATAGCTGCTCTGGAATGGTTATTTGTGATTTCCTGAAATTAAGTAAAAAATATTAGACATTTTTTGTTAACCCAAGTGCCTACTTCCTGGTGGATTCCGAATACTGACCTGAGGGTGACCAGAGGAAGGGGACTGCCAAGACCCTTCCCTTGCGAGACACGGGGTTCCCGTGCGACACAAGAGCCCGCCTGCTGTGTGATGGCGGTGGGCCCCCTTCCTGGGGGGACGTGGGACCACGGCCCCCCTTCGGCAGTGGTGAGTCATGAGCTTCTTGGGAACAAGGCAAGAGCACTCAGGGAGCGCTGGCAGAGTCCATGTAAGGTTTCTGGGGGTCCCAGCCCCGAACCCTCACAGGAGCCCCTTAGAGATCCCCGGACCCCGAGATTTAAACCCCAGCTCTAAGATCCCCCTTTTCTCCTTTCCATCTATAATTCTGGGGAAATCATGAAACTTTTTTTTTTTTTGAGGCCCCGGCTATTGATGTTTAACAGGGAAAACTGCATGTTTCTTTTGCAGCAATTCAGAAACTATAAAATTCTTCCTGAAACTTAAGACTTTGAATGTGCCACAAGGAGAGATTTACAGAGATAATGAGACTTCTAAATTATTTTACAGGTTGCACAAATCTACAGCAAACACATGTTTAGCACAGTTTTAAAAGAACATACAAAACAAATGCTGCTTTAATCGCTCAAGAAATAAAAAGGAGCAGTGACCCGTGCTTATTCTTCGTGGTTTTACGTGGTATAATGCATGTGATGGGATTAGCGGTGGGGCCCCCTCCTCACCCCCCAGCCCCCGACCCTTAAAATATTAACGCAACACTTTGTTCTCGGATCTTCAAGGTCTTCGGTTATTAATTTAGTTTCTTCATTCTTTTATAGGGCAATGCTGCGTTTTAGTGTTCAGGAGCTGGCTCACCATTTAATTGGGTGTGACCTTGGGAAATTCGTGCCACTCCTGAAAGCCTCGGTTTCTTCTTCAACCAGCCTCATAGAACAATTGTGAAAGGAAATGAGGCGCGTATGCGTGAGCCACTTAGCACATGTCCTGGCGGCACTGAATCTTCACCACATTAATCACGATGAATTATTTCATTAGTTCTCAGCAGAAGATCCTGAGACGCAAACAGATGTTGAAATAGATAGGAAGTGATTGGAGCCTTCAAGATAAAATAAATATGACTGCATTTTCATTTCTAAAACTTTGAGGCTAATTTACACGATAGTTTCATGTTATAAATCAAGTCAATTGTCCAGGAAAGGGGAGAAAAGCCCACAATATACGTGCATCTGAGACAGTCGAAAAATTCTGGGGAATTTAAGTCACTGGAGGAAGTCTTCTCAAGAAGGGTTTCATGGAGCCCTAGTCCCATCAGACACCCTTGGAAAAAATCCAGGGGTTCTCTGGTGAAATCAGTTTGGGAAATGTTGCTCAGCATGTCCTCATCTTGGAGAAGGATTGCACTGGCATTGTAAAGGCTCTGAGAAGCTCCATAGTGACGGAACCATTGGACTTCGTTAATGCTTCAGTGAAGATGATTCATACTTTAGGAAAGGCCGATTTACAGAAATGATCTCAAATCCCTTCCCCGCTGCCCCCCTTCAAATCACCAGTGTAGGTGACGTCCATCGGGCCCATGTACAAATGTGACTGTGTGACCAAATACCACATGTGTCATCTTTGACCATCAGAACCCTCAGGCAGAGGACATCTCAACATCAAAGTCCATCTGGGGCTTTGTGATGGCTTTTATTTTTAAACAACTTTATTGAGATTTAATTCACATACCATAGAATTCACCCATTTTAAAGGGTACAAGTCAATAGTTTTTAGAATTTTATTATTCACAGAATTATATAACCAGCACTGCTATCTAAGTTTAGAACATTTTTATCCCCTCCCCCCAAAAGAAACTCCATGCCTACTAAGCAGTAGTTCCCCGTCCCCCCTGCCCAGCCCTACATTCTGTCTCTATAGATTTGTCTGTTCTGGACGTTTCATCTCAGTGGAATCAGACAATATTTGGCCTCTTGTGGCTGGCTGCTTCCACCTCGGATAATATCTTTCAGGTTCATCCATGTTGAGGTGTGCACCAGGACTTCATTCCTTTGTATGGCCAAATACTGTCTTCTGGTTTAGCTGCACCACCCCAGTGGTCGCTTCCAGCTTTTGGCTCTTATGGCTAGGGCTGCTGGGCGCCTCCATGCAGGAGTTTTTGTGTGCATGCACATTTTCACTTGTCTCGGTTATCTGCCTGAGAGTGGAATTGCTGGGCCATATGACCACTTCATGTTTAACATTTTGAAGAACTGCTGAACTGTTTTTAAAAGTGGCTGTACTGTTTTAGAATCTCACCAGCAATGTAAGAGGGTTCCAACTTTTATGATCAGTTTTGATGAAATACCTGGCAAGAAGTAGCAAACGTTGATTGATTAATAATTTAAAAACTATAATAGTTCACACTTAGGTGACAAGAGTGTCCTAAACCCCTTCTGTCAAAGAACTCAGCTTTCCTCCCAACACCCCCACCATGTGGATGAAGAAACAGGGCCCCAGAAGTTCCGTGGCTTGTCCCAGGTGGCATGGAAGCTGTGGCTGCCGGGGCCAGTGTGGCGGTGCCATCCTGAGTCTCTGCTCTCGGGTGCCAGGCTGCAGACCTGACCACTGCTTGTCTTAGTTTCCTGGCTGCTAAAACAAGTGCCACACAGTGGGATGGCATAAACAATGGGAACTTATTGGCTCATGGTGGCGAGGTTGGAGAAGTCCAAATCGAGGCGTCAACAGGGCAGTGCTTTGTCCCCGAAGAATGTGGCATTCTGGGGCTGGCTGCCGGTGACCCCTGGTCCTTGGCTTTCTGTCACACAGTGTTCTGGTTTGCTAATGCTGCTGGAATGCAGAACACCAGAGATGGACTGGCTTTTATAAAAGGGGGGTTATTTGGTTACACAGTTACAGTCTTAAGGCCATAACGTGTCCATCAACGAAGGGTATCTTCACTGGAGGATGGTTGGTGGCGTCCGGAAAACCTCTGTTAGCTGGAAAGGCACATGGCTGGCATCTGCTTGCTCCCAGGTTTCATTTCAAAACAGCTTTCTCCAAAGTGTCTGCGTCATCTTCCAGCGGCATCTTCAGAATGTCTGTCTCAGCTGCAGCAGCGAGCTCCTTCTGTCTGAGCTTTTATAGGGCTCCAGTGAACTAAGCAAGGCCCACGCTGAGTGGGAAGGGCCACGCCTCCATGGAAATTATCCAATCAGAGTCATCACCCACAGCTGGGTGGGGCGCATCTCCAAGGACACTGAATCAATAGGCTCCAACCCAACCCACACTAATACTTCTGCCCCCACAAGAATGCATTAGAGAACACGGCTTTTTCTGGGGGACCTAAATCTAGAAACCAGCACACACGGCGATGTGCATGGCGGCGTCCCCTTTGTCTTCCGGGTTCTGTTGACTTCCTCTCTCTCCCTGAATTTCATTCTGCTTACAAAGGACCCCAGTCATCCAGATTAAAAGCCCACCTGGCTCAGTGGGCCACACTTTCACTGAAACTAACCTCACCAAAAGGTCGCCCTTGCAGTGGGTTCACTTCCACACAGAGGAACTAGATTAAGACCACATTTTTCTGGGGCACATAACATAGCTCCAAGACACCAGGGTCATTGGTCTTCTAAATAGAAATATCCTTATCTTTTGCCTTTTAAAATAAAAACTTAATGTATTTACAAACCTTTATAAGATCCAAAAGTAGCAAATCCTTCCCTGAAATGTGATAGCCAAAAGGCATGTGCTACACGTTACTGGTGATAGTGAAGAGTTGGATAAAGTTATATGAGTGTACATGATTCATCCTGTCGGAGGGAGAAGGAGGATATGCAGGTCAAATCATCAGGAAAGCAGGCAGAGCAGGAAAGTGCTGGCAATGAGCTTGTCTTCTGTCCTTAGGACCGACGCAGCCACGGACAGGAGCCGCGTCATGGGGATGCTCAGCCGCTGGCCCCCAGGGTGACCCAGTCCACCTCTTCCCACCTGCGCAGCCTCAGGTGAGCGACGGAGCCCGTCTCCTGCCCCGGGCAGAGCCCACGCCTGGGCTGTGGTAGGAGCCGCAGAGGTGAGCTGTTCAGTGCACGTAAACAGGTAGGCACCACACCCTGGTTAGTCGTCACCATCATTATCCCACGGCACTCAGCACGTGGAACCGGTCGGTCACAGGAGGCCCGGCCACTCACCCACCCAAGTTGGTGACCTTTCCTTTTGGATCTGGTGCTGGTAAAGGTGTGCTTCTGTTAAGAGGGTATATATATTTTCCTCTTTCTGATACTGAAAATTACACAATCATCAGTTCTTCCCTCTTCACTTGGGCCACTAGGAAACTCAGAATGAATATTGGTACTATTATTATCATTGTTGTTGTTACAAGGGCTTCGATAAAGCAGGAAGGGTGTGGAAAAGGAGAGGAGAGTTTCCTGAGAAACGCTGAGAGCAAGCACCTGGTGTCCCAGAGGAAAGCCGACTTTGACTCTTATAATGAGTCACCCCCACCCTGGGGTGAGACAAAGCATGGCAGATGCCAGCGGGATCCCTTTTCACTCCTCAGGGTCCTGTCTAAGGGCAGAGAGCATGAGGAGCCCATTTCCTCGTCGAGGGAGAGGGACACGATGGCACACGCAGTCTCAGGGTCAGCTCCGGCTCCCTCACCCACCAGCCGGGTGGTCTCAGGCAGCTCACCGCCCTGGACTGGGGCGTGGGCGCCTGCAGTGTGAGATGGAACGTCACCTGCTGGGGCCCTAGAGGGTTCTAGAGAGGAGCGAATGGGGTCATGCCGGTGACTCTCTGCACACCCCAAGTGTGTGCCATATTCCATTCTCACCAGGGACCCTGGCGTGTCTGGGCCCAGGCAGCCGTCCATTTCAAAGGGCAGCCTCCGCTGCACCCCGGTTATGCTGCCCACCACCTGTGTGGCCAGCACCCTTCTTTCCTCCTCTGTAACAGGGATATCAGGGTGCGTCCCCCTAGGCTGTTAGGTTGGTGTCCCAGGATGTGCAGTTGGAAGTTTCGCTGGTGACGGCATACAGCACGCGCTCCGTCAGTGTCAGCCAGCGTCCTTAGCATCATGCGTTTGGAAACCTTTCTAAGTCACATGGTGCCAAGCCCATGACAGAGCTGACTATCATTTTTCCTCAGCGAGGACAGTGCCGTGATGATAAACCTAATCTTGGGTATCACTGCTGCAGCAACTGGAGATAAAAGTGGGGAGATTGGACTCGAGGTAATCAAACAGAAAATGCATTTGGAAACTAGCAGGTTAAAGTTAACATAAACTTTGGAAACTATAAGGAAATTAAAGATATCACTTTCAATTAAACATCCCAAGTAGACGTGCGCTGTAAATGTGATAAGACAGCTATGGTGCGTTAAGTCAATGCGACTGGTAATTAAAAGCGCATTTCTGCAAGCTCAGCTGCTAGCAGGAGGGATCTCGGCCTTCGTGCAGGGGCTGATAAGTCCTCAGGAAAGATGGTTTTAATAACCCTGGCCTCGTGCGCCCTGCATTTGGCAATAATGATAATTTGTTCTTGTAATGAAATAACGTTCATTTGCTGCAATGCAAAGCGCACTTAGGGCACGATACAATCAGCGGCGCCAGCCCTGAGCATGACCCGATGTGCTGTGATGTCACAGAATTCTAGAGGATCAGAGCTGGGAGGGACAGAAGGCGCATTAAGTCCCACCCCCTCGTTTCACAGATAGAAGAAAGGTTTTGTAGAGTTGCTCATATGCTTAGGGAGTACCTTGCTGTGAACTTCTGGAAGATTCCGGGGAAAATGGTGCAGATGTGTTTCCAGCCTGCTGTGAGTGTGCTGAGCTTTGTGCTCCCTCCTTCCTCCCTTCTTCTCTCACTTTCTCCTCTTTCCCTTTTCTCCTCTTCTTCTCTCCCTCCCCTTCCTTCACCTGTTTCTTCTCCTTCTTCATCCTCTCTCTTGGTTTTCCCTCTTCATCCTGTCCCTCTCCCCGGCCTCCTTTCTCTTCTCTTCTCTTCTCTCTCCCTCTCTTTCTCCTCTCCCTCTTCCTCCAGATCCTCCGCAACTCCCCCACCTGTGGACGCACCTCAGGTTTCTGGCCACACCAGCCCACAGGCCTCCTTAGGAGGGGATGGCCGCCCCCAGCGAGAGGGCCTCGGGCACCTGCTCCTCTACACGGCGTTCCTTGTGACTGAGCCTGCGCAGCCTCCCACCCCCTGGGTGCGTCAAGGGGGCCTGGGCTGGGTGCAGAGCCTCAGGGCAGCTGCCGGGTGTCTCCTGCGTTTTTCCACCCGATGCTGGTTTTTCAGTCAAGCAAAAATCATTTGTCCTTTGAGCCCTTTTCCACCTGCATTTAAGGCATCACCAAGCACAAGAGGCATCTCTCTTGTTTCCTCCCAGAAAACTCCAAGAGTCTAATTCCCAAATGCCGGCCTGCCCGGGGGCCAGGCTGTGACACCCCACCGTGATCTCCTGGGGCTCAGGGCTCAGTGAGACCCCACGGGACACCCGATGCTTGGGTCACGTGCAGAGCCGGGGGGTCGGAGCCAGGCCCTGGGTCCCAAAAATTGTGTGGGTGCACTCAGGGCAGCACCCCACGGGCAGAGCTGCCGATGGACAAGCTGGGGCCCTGGTGGGTGAACTGCCAGCGGGAAGCACCTCAGCACATCGGGGAGACCTCCAGCAGCTTGTGCCCTCGTTCTCGGTTCAACATGAAAGGCCGCGGCCAGAGGGCCTCACGGGGCATGGGGGCCACGGAAGGGAGGGGGAGCCCCGTGTCCGAGGAGGGTGGCCATGTCCATTCGTGACGTCTTCTCTTGGGGTCCCCACTTTCCCCTCCCTGACTTCATGCCTTTCTCCCTGTCTCCGTTCCTCTCTGGCTTCATGTCTCTCTGTCTCTGTCTCTCTCCTTTTCTCTCTTTAACCCTCCCCCATCTCTCCCTTTTGCTGTCTCAGGCCCCATTTATCTGTTTCTTTCTCCATGTCTTTTTTTAATTACATTTTTTATTGTGAAATTTAACATGTACGCATAACAGTGATAACTTTCAAAGTATGATTTAACAAGTAGTTAGAGAGAAAATTTCAAAGCATGTTATGGGTCACATTTCCACTATTCCAATTATTTCCTTCTAGCTATCCTAATACCCTATCATCTAAAAAATACTTATATAAAGATTCAGTATTCATAATCCTTTTTAAAATTCCATCTTGTCTGCTGCTACCCCTTCCTCTCATTTAATCACTTTCCCAATCTTCAGGGGTGTCTACACAGGGATCCCCCCAACCTGTTCATGTTGGAAAGGGGCATTGACATCATTCTGTGTCTTTTTGTGCATCTCTCTCCATCTCCTGTCTGTCTTCCCCACCTCTCTGCTTCCTCTTTTTTTGCTCTGTGTCAGTCTTTCTCCCTGCTCCTCCCTCCATCTTCTCCCCTCCCTCCCCCCTCCCGCCCCTCTGAGTCTGTCTGTCTCTCTCTGTCTCTCCGCAGGTGTTTGTGCTTCCACTTCTCTCTCTTTCTCCTCTTCCCCTTTTTTGTCTCTTCCCATCTTCTCTTTCCTTTTCCCCCTCCGTCTGTCTGTCTGTCTGTCTGTCTGTGTCTCTGTCAGTCCATCCCACCCTCTCTGGTGCACCCAACCTCAGAGCCAGGACCGCCTATGTCCGGCCCTCTGCCTCCAGGCTGCCAGCTCACCCTTCCCAGGCCGCAGCCGCCCGCACGAGCACACGGGCCTCCTCTGGGAGGAGTGAGGTGTGGGCGAGCTCTCTGGGCTCCGATCCCCCCAACCAGTCCGAAAACGCACGAGTGGCTTGCTCGCGGGGGAGCCGCACGTTAAAGAAGGAAGGAAGGTGCTTGTGTGGCCCTGTTGGCACCCGACTTGCTTGAGCAACCTCTCTCCCACTTCAGCCAGGAGGTGCAGTTTGCCCTTGCAGCTGATGCCCAGATACACGGGGTTTGCTGTCGTGTTGAGGAAAAGTCAACTTAGGAAAATTCAGAGGAAAGAATGAATGTTTCTGTCCCCCATCCAAAGCACAGAGGATGTGACAATGAGGCAACTTCCCCACTATTTATTAAGAATTAAAATAACAGATTGAGCAAGAAGCAGTAAATGGTGTAATCCAACTTTTAAATGAGAAATACAGAGGGGGAAATAAACCCTGAAAGGGTAACAGGTCACCGAGCTCTGCCCACGTGCCCTGTGCCTGTGCGGTGCAGAGTTGGGCACTGATTTTAGCATCTGTTCTCAGGAGGAAGCCGAGGCAGAACGAGATTGCATGACTTGCTCCAGCCAAGAAAAAGTGATGGCCCAGGCTCGGGGCAGGTGTTTACCTCGAGGCTGGCTCTCGCCTCGGCACAGGGCTGGACGTCAGGCCCTCGCCCAGCAGCTTGCTCTGGAGGATTGCCTTCCCGGTGGCCTTCTCCCGCTTGGCCTTTTGCGTGTCCGTGCTCTCTCATTTTCCAACAGTAGGTATAGGCTGACCGAATAACAAGTGAGGAAGCCGTGAAAACTGTCTCAGCACCGAGGACGAGTAATACCTTCTTGGCCGGTGTCATCCCCTTGCCGCACTCCAATACAAGTGCTCTGATGTCCGTCCCCTCCCCTGTGGCTTTGCCGGGTGGGCAAGAGCTGAGCAGGCCCCCTGCTGCGCCCCACTCTTAACCGGGCTTGTTGAAACTGCACCTGGATTCTGTGCACAGCTCGTGGCTGCACAACCCGGGAGATGTCGACAAATCAGAGCTTGTTTGGAGGATTGCAACAGAAATGATTAAGGAAGGGGTCGAAGAGATTGTCAGGAAGGTTTACAAGAGCTAAACACGGACGGCTTGGCTTAAGGACAACTGCCCACAAGAATGTGAGGGGTTGAAACAAGGAGTATGAGCACGGGGGTGGTGGCACTTGAATGGAGAAAACCCAGGGGAACCAGATGGGACAGATCCGGAGCCTTCCCTGCTGCGTGGCAGGGGAACTTGATCAGGACGGTGGCATCGGAGCTGGGGGAAGGACAGTGGCTCAGGTCATGGATGGGGGTGTCGTGCTGGAGGGCAGAGCTGGCAGCGGAGAGGGAGCCCCTGGCCACGCTCAGTTGGGGTGCCTGCCCTGGACTCATCTGCTGTGCCTTGGGGGCTGGGGCAACCAATCCAGCTGGGTTCTTGCTCCCCGCTAGGCAAAATGGGTGGCAGCAGGTTACAAAAGGGGTGGTTGCGGAAAAGGAAGGGGAGCGGCGGTGCTGGGCACGATCCCCCTGCATCCTCCCCCTGCATCCTCGAGAGGCGGCTTGTGGAGTCAGAGAGGGGAGGCCCAGGAGCGAGCTTGGCGAGAGGCGGCTGCAGCATTGGGGAGAATTTCCCAGCAGTTTCCCCTGCTAGACTCCAAGCTCCTTGTGCTCAGAGGCCCAGGGGTGGCCTGGGGGAGGCATTGCCCCACCCCCAAACCATTCAGCCTCTTCCCTGAGCCCCCAAATAGCCCGTGTGAACAGCATGCTCCCCCCACTCCCTTCCAACAAACTTGAGGTCCCAAGGGGTCCCGGACGTGCCTTTTCCGTGGCAGCCCGGGGCCCAGGAGGTGCTGGCCGTGACTCTCCACGTGACTAAAGGACGGCGATGGCCCCTCCGCTCGAGCTGCCCTCCGTCCGCAGCGCACTGCTGCTTCTGGAATCGTTTCCGCCATCCTCTCTTCTGTTTATTGCAGTCAGTCAACATGTTTCTGCCCAGTGGAAACCATCCCCCCTTTTCCTTTTGGCTTTCTTGTAATTTTATTTTAGAATAATTAAGGATTTATAAACACCATTTTGTTTGTTTTCTGGTATCAAAGTTCCTTGAATTGAAAAAAAAATGTGGAGGAAGTAATGGCTACTCCTCAGCGGCTACTGTCTCACCCATATGGAATGAACCTGTCAGCTCATTTCGTCATTCTGGTGGAAGTTTCTTTACTTTTAAATAAATTTAGGCTCTTCATCCCACCTGGTTCCCAAAAGAATTTAATACATCCTACAAAATAAAGCAGAATACTAAGTGGGATAATTGTAAAATACAAACAGAACAAAAACCAGTGGAAAAAAGAGAGGAACAGGTAACACTAGGGACCCAGTTACCTTCATTGATCATTAAAGGTAAGCCTTTACTAATGGAGAGGAAGAAGGTACAAAGAAAAGTATGTGTTCTCTGGGTCAGATAGGAAGCTCCTGCACAAAATAGCTCCCATGTTTTAACACAGAAAGTGCTGGAGAGTGCTACCCACCAAGTGCCAGGAGAGATCAGGGCAGGCAATTAATGACCAGTAATGTAATCTAACTTTGAGCTTCCCAGTAGCCAAAGGAAAAGGTGAAATGTGTTGGGTAATGTCATCCTCATTCCCCAAGAAAAGGACTAGGAAGTTGCATTGACCAGTTGGCTCACTGAACTAAGTCCATACTCTGCCCACTACGGTGTGATTGTCTGTGACTCAAAAACCGTGTTGCCCTTGTTTCATGAGTGGTAGCAGCATTTCACTGTGGATGGGTCTTCTGAAGTGACAGCTTCTCAGCACTGAGGCTGGCAGGCAAAGGGGATATTCTGCAGGTTCCCTGAAACCTCCTGCCCCCTCATGTTGGGCTTTTGGAGGAAGAACTACAGTGTCCCTAGGGAGAAAAAACAAGTCAGAAAATATCAAAACAGTGGGACTCAAAGTCAACCAAATACACAAAAAAACATAGGTCTGCACCGACCAGGAGTAAATAAATCTGCAGTTCAATTTGCAATAAGGCAAATGGAGAAAGAAAGCATATTTCCATTCCATAGCATAGACAAAGCAGCCGCTCCAAAGAATGACCCTTTGGGAGGTGGCCTCAGTAAATTAGTAAAAAGCAGGTTGGAGAACCATACGTACACTGCAACCCCCTTTATGTGAAGAAAGCACAGAATCAAAAGCTTTGAACAGATATAGAAAACTTGAACAGCTTTCCCTGAGTCTGCCAGTGGGTTTCTCTCTGCAGGGTGTGGACCAGGGAAGGGGACCTGCATTTCATGTTTAATATTCCTCTGCAATGGTTGAGTTTGTTAAAACAAGCATTAATCCTTTCCTAATTAGAAAAAAAAGAAATTAAAAACAGAGGAAATGCATTTGAGTATATATAAAAGGAAGAAAGTTTCTACCAGGAAATTCTCCAAAGCAGAGGCTGTCCTAGACACCCAGGAAAAGCTTCAGCTCCTGGCGGTAAATGCACCTGTTTGCCAACTGCCACTGAGAGATTCTGCAAAATGCTGCAAAAAAGGGGGTCTCCGGGCCACTCGCCCCCTCTCCTTCTGTGCCTGCCCCGCCCCTCAGAAGTGGGCTCTGTGGCTCACACACAGGCCACTTGGAGGCTGTTTTTTATTGTTGTTGTTTGTTAGCTTTTTACAATTAAAATACCAAAAACAAAGATCTGAGCGGGAGAGGCCTGAGCCCAGCCGGCCGTCCCCTGACGCCCCCATCTCGGCCGATGGGCACCCCCTTCTCTGCCCCCGTGCCTGAGGTTCAGATCAGAACCTACAGCTGCGGTCATATGGGGTAGCAGAGATTTAGGTCAACAGCAGTTAGGGAGTTTTACGGTGATCAATGCCCCAATCTTCATACTATCTGGGCTCGCTCAGCTTATGGCCCCTGGAGCTTTCCAGACAGAGCCAGGTCAGAGGTCAGCTCTGTCACTGTGGGGGGATCTGGGCAGGGAGGTGCCCCCTGGGTTGCTGCCGTCTCCCCAACCCAGCAGGCAGGGACGGTGGCATGGGCCCCACCTCGCCCATCAGGGGGTGGCATCCTTGCCAGCCGCCAAGGCCCGCGGGGCGTCCCACAAGGTACTTCCTTGAGTCATCGTTCAGACGACATGGTACATCTGTCAGATAGTGATTTCTGCTGGGGTGCAGGGAGGGGCGGGATCTGCTGGGAGAAGGCAAGTAAAACTGTTAGGAGAAAAAGCCATATCCTAAGTCGTTGGCAGAAGAGCTAAGAGCTTGGACTCTGGCGGCAGGTAAATCTGTATTTAAACCTGAACCCTGACACGGTCTGGGACATTCACATAACTAACGGCTGAGTCTCTGCTCATCTGTAAAGCAGACAAAAATAACAAAATGGGCCCAACTCAGAGCCCACGGTGGGCACGTGCACATTGTCCTAACTCCCCACTTAAAACTGCGATGCCATCCCAGCCCCCTGCTTTATTTAATTGTTTATTGTTCCCCCCCCCCCAATGACAGCCAGCAGTGGAAGCTCCACGAGGGCAGAGGTTTTTGTTCCCATGCAGCATTTAGTGTCTAGCACATAGTAGGCCCTCAATAAACATTTACCAAATAGCTAATTCACTACTATTACTTCTCATAATACATATGCTAGATAATTATTAAACTGATGTGCAGGAAATTAAATTTAATACTTCTAATGCACGTTTTTAAAAAAAAGTTCTTTATTTTGAACTCTCTTCCTTCTCCTCCTATTCAGAAGGATTTAAACTTTTGGGTGTTGAATTCTGAGCTAGATGCAGGGAAGAGGGGAGACAGGGAGGAAAAGGCAGGGGATTTGTTTGCCATAGCACTTTTTAAATTACCAGACGTGTATTTGGGACAAATAAACGCCCGCCCCCTCCCATCCACCCTCCCTGCCTCTGGTCTTTGCCGATGTTGCCTGACAGCATGAACTCAACTGAATTCACAGCTCTCAGGTGGTTTTTCTCCCTTTGCAAAGCAAACAAGCCCTTTAGGTGTGCTCCTTCTTCATGGGGAACGTCCTAGGCTTCAGGAAATTCCATCCCATGGAATCCCGTAACCGAGAGGCTGCCTCACTCCGGGCTGGGGTTCTGCACAGAGCCTCTTCCATGCAGAGCAGCCGGCGTGGAACTTTCTGGAAAGGACCTGAGTTCAGCAATTTGGGACTGATCTGTGTCTCCACCCGGTGGAAATGAGAAATCCAGGGGACCCAGGAGGGGAGGGTGGCGGGGGGGCAAGAACAGCCAAGAACGAGCCCGTCGTGTGCAAAGTTGGCAAGGAGAAAGGCAGCCAGAGCTGGATTCTGGAAGGATTCTGGTTAGCCTGACCTATCCTTGCCCTTCTCTTTCTCCTGTCCGTTTCAAATAGACACAGTCAAGTCTCAAAGGCAGGCTGGCCGCCTAGATATGGAACGCTGGGACAGCCCCAGACATCAGAACATCTGCGAGATCTGATTTCGCGGTGAGAACCCTCTGTCTCCCACCCCAAGCCTCCGAGCATCTGGCATGGCTTTCTGGCTTATCGGAATGATTTCAATTACAACCATCTCGTTTGTGGCTTCCCTGTTCATTATGAAATCATGTTTTACTTTTAAAACGCAATAACAGTGGAACCAACCTAATTAGGCACCGAAACCAAAATCTCCCAGTAAAGAGACTTTTCATTTTTACCCACTACAAGAGATCTGAAATCAGATTATTACTAAATCTGATTTGCAATAGGTTGAGAGCGAGTGCCAGTGTGAGTGTTTCAATTGGCTTCAGTGACCTGGTGTGGGAAAACAGAACTAATCAGGAAGAAATCATAGCACAGAAGTAAACTGCTCTGATTTATGGAACAAGAATGCAGGAACTTCAAGAGTGGTTCCTTGGCTTGATGTTCAGCCTGCTTTTTTCCCCTCGTGATTTCCCCATCTTTAAAATGGGGACAAAAATGCCCAATTGTTTCCTCAAAATTCCTAAGACTTGGATAAAAACACAACACTGAGGTAGCATGCAAGCAGCCAAAGTCACTACGTGTAGTTCAGCTGGTGGTTGGCTTTCATATTTTTTAAGCTCACCATGAGAAGTCTGACTTCCCCTCGCCAAGTTAAGCAAAACATAAGACTTGCAAAATCCAAGGCGAGGATGTCCTTTTACATCGATAACTTAAAAATTGGCTCCGTCATCTAGCCCTGGTCAATTGCTTTTCTGAGGGCACCCCTCTTTTTGAGGGGTCCTTGAGTCCTTCCAAACCACTTGCATGAGCTGGGGGACCACAAGTTGGCCCTGCGCTTTATGGACACACGCTCTGTCCAGCTGTAGGGGCCACCGCTCATGGGGGCTCGCCGCCAGGTTAGACAGCAGGAAAGCGCCAGTTTTTTAGGTCCAGAACAGTTGGGTATGGAAGATATCATAGGGTTCAAAAAGACAGCTTCGGAGCCCAGAATGTGGGGCCTGGGGTGTTCCTGAAAGGAGCCCTTGGCCTGCTTCACAACTGCCCGGGGCTGTCAACAGGTGCTGGCTTGTATATATTATGGCCCCCAGAAAAAGCCATATTCTTTAATACAATCTTGTGGGGGCAGATTGATTAATCTTTTTGATTGAGGTGCTTGATTGAGTGTTTCCATGGAGATTTCAACCCGTCCATTCAGGGTAGGTCTTGATTCGTTTGCTGGAGGCCTTTATAAAGAGTCCCACAGGCCCCCACACTTACTGACGCTTAGAGATGCTTAGAGATGCAGACAGAAGAACATTTGGAAATGCTAAGCTAAGGACGCACAGGAGCTAAGAGAGGACAAAACGCCCCAAGAGCAGCTGAGAGAGACACTTTGGAGACGGCTGTTGAAAGCTGATGCTTTGGAGAGGTTAGCCCAGAGTTTGCTTCAGAGAAGCTAGGAGACACAAGCCCAGAGACATTTTGGAGAACACCATTTTGAAACACAACCCAGGAGCAAAGGACTAGCAGATGCCAGCCACGTGCCTTCCCGCTGACAGAGGAGTTCTGGATGCCATCCGCTGTTCTTCAGTGAAGGCACTCTTGTTAATGCCTTGTTTGGCCACTTTTATGGCTTTTGGACTGTAAATTTGTAACCAAGTAAACCCCTTTATAAAAACCAATCCATTTCTGGTATTTTGCGTAATGGCAGCTCTACCTAACCAGAACACCTGCCTTTCCCGTGCCTCAGTTTCCCCATCTGTGAAAAGGAGATAACAGGAGCACCATCCTCCTGGGGAGGGTGCAATGACTAAACAAAGTGGTGGGGGTGGCGTCCTCAGGACTGCATGTGCCGACTGGCTGGCAGCTGTAATCACCTCCTGTGACGGGCAGAGCAGGGGACACAGGCCAAAGACTTGTCCGATGTCCCCCGGCCCCCGGAGGCCAAGGCAGCCCTCCCGGTCCACTGAACTCCCCGGCCTGATCGTCTCACCCTGCTTCTCCTCTCCTCACTCCCACCCATGCATTTCCTCCGGCCAACACCCAAACACCCTGATCCCTTGGTACTTCCAGAAGTGATGGAAGCCTGCAATTTTACACTGGGCTTAAAAGTGAGTTCCTGGAAGCAAGAAGTTAGTTTGGTCACAAGTTATAAAAATAATCTTGCATCCTTACATGGCAGGAATACCGACACAAGTGAGTTTTATGTCCCATGAGTTTGCTTCTCTCACTGGTTGGGGGAGTGTCTCCTCTCTCTCTCGAACCGAATTTCATTTTCTTTTTCAACCAGGTGGACTTTTCCCTCTTAGCACAACCTAGCTACAGTGTTTTGTTTTTCAAGGGCCATATATTTTGGTGGCTTCCACACTTGGGTTCTAATTGTACAATAAAACAGAAATAATCCCTCCTGGTGAGGCCTGCCTGGGAGGTGAAGGAGTCTGGAGAGCCGCACAGTGAACTCCTCCACAAACAAACAAACAAACAAATCAAGCTCCTTCGGGCCCTGCTTCCCACAGTGAGCGCTGCTGCTGAGCTGTCCCCCAGGCTCCCGGCGGGCGGGTGAGCTCGGACAGGGTCTCCGAGTGTCCTCAACTGTCTTCCCAGCATTTTGGGGTCCCACACAATCCAACACAGGACACGACATTCCTGCCAGCTTTTCCTCTCTGCTCTGTGCCCCCCCAGCGCCCAAGCACCCCGAGGGAAAATGTGCCCGTTTGTTTCTGATCCCGGTACACTGCATCCATCCCAGTGCTGCCTTGCAAAAAGTGATGTGAAAGGCAGGAAATGTATTGAAACTTAAAAAAAAAGTAAAAAAAAAAAAAGAATTAAAACCATTCTTTTTTTGTGAAATGGGAAGTCCTATTTGCTTAAGAGCAAGTTAACCGAACTCCCCAAAGGTTCTAAGCATGTTCAACTGCAGAACCTGCCAAATTTGGGTGGAGTCCGCTTTGGCCCCGTGCTTCTCCCTGCTTGGCTTCTGCCAAGGGGTCGTTTCTCCTAAGTGATCAGGCCGAAGGACGCGTCCTCCCCCAGGACAACAGGCCTCACCCCTGCCCACTCCCCAGGCAAATGCTTCTCTCTCAGCAGGAACTCACAGCTCAGCCCAGACAGATGGGCAGGAGGAGAGGAGCAGGGTCTCTGCAAGCAAGAAGATGCGCCTTTGTCCTGTTGAGGTTTCCTACAGTCGTTAAATAAGTGACAGCCCTCGCTAACCTAACCCCGGCCTGTGACCCTGACATTCATCCCCATTTCACAGATGGGGCAACTGAGACCCAGACAGCCCAAGACACCTGCCCGCTGGCACCCACTCATGCAGGTGTGGCCCCGGACACCGGCCCCTCACCCCGGCTCACGACAAATCCACGAGTGGCTTTCAATGTTAGGAGGGAGAAATTACCTGGGGAAATGAGGGATTCTGTGCGTGACCCACTGTCCTTGAAAAAGGGCCCAGGAGGAAAACCAGGTATGCTTTTCCACTCTTAGACACTTGCTCTGTCGAGTCTTTCGAGGTCCTGGCCCTTGGGGAGGGAACTTAGAACTCCACCTGCAGCCCACAGGGACGTGCTGCCAAGGGCTGGTTTTCTGCTTTTGCCCAGTCTGGGTTTTCTTTCACCCCTGCCGGGCAGCAGCGGGCAGAGAGGGCAAGAGGGGAGGGGGCTCACCAGTGGGTTGGCTAGGAGGGGCCTGCCATGCTCCCAGCTTCCTGCCCACCTCTGAGCAGCACGTCCCTGGCCAGGGCTCACCTGAGCTGCCCCTGGCCGAATTCAGTTTTCCAGGAAACCTTTCACCTTTCTGGGGTGATCATTTAGGATTCATCCCCTGAGCCCTTCTCTGCCATCCCCCTGCAGATTCAGAGTGGGTGGCAGGACACTGTTTGCTTTGTCATCTGAAAAGACTCCAGTCCCTGCTGTCTCTAGGGATGGAGGAGGAAGGGGACGTCATGAGGAGGGGAAGAGGGGGCAAGCCAACCCACGCACAGCAGACTCTGCCCCTCACCCCTTGGGTCCAAGGGACCCCCAGGAAATCCTCCTAGGCAGAGGGGAGTGAAAAGGGCAAGGGGGAGTGGAATCATCTGCTTTGGGTTAAAATAAAACAAAATCAGGTTTTTAGGAAGAAAAGAAGAGGAGACAGACGTGCTGGGACCCAGGGAGGAGACCTCAGCCCCCGGCTGGTTGATTCCTGGAGTCTTTTTCCCTGAACCCCTTGGGAACAGAGGACTTGGGGGCAAATCCAAGACCTCTCAGTGGGGTGGGCATTTCCGGGAGGCTGTGGTCCTATGAGAAGGGCTGGGAGTGGGACCCTGTGAGCTGAGGCCTCTGCCCCCTGGAAGCCGGCTCCAAAAGGCCCTGGGGAACCGGGCAGCCACCAGGCTCAGTGGGTCAGCGGTGGCCATGTCCGTTTGTTGTAAAAACATTACCTTTCGCCAAGCTGACTGGTGGCCAGGCCGTCAAGGGGGATGTCGGCCCCGTAGCATGACCTTTCACCCCTCCCCACTAAATGAACCTAATTATTGCATTTGTCTGTCATTCGAGCCACAAATGACCCATTCAGGTCATGGGGGTGGTGTGGGCACTTTCCAGGGCTGTCCTGGGAGCTCTGCTAATTATATCCTTTGGGGGAGTCTGGGGGGAAATGCGCTTCGGTGTCCAGGTTTCCGGGGAGGAGTGTCTTACAGCTCCACCTCCTCAGCAGCCCTGGAAAGTGCCCCCACCACGTGACCTGACTAATTAGCTCACCTTCCTTGGTCTCTGTTTGCTCACCTGTAAAATGGGTTGTTCAAGTGCTCACTACATAGGGGTGTCAGGAAGAATAACTAAATGTGTCGGGGCCACTCAGCACCCCTCCCTCCTGCCCCCTGCCCAGGACCCCTGCAGCCCAGGCACACTGGCCTAGTCTCCCACTCCTTCTTACCTGGAACACCTGCTTCCCTCTGCCTGAGCATCTCCCTGCTGCAGGAAACACTCAGCTCCTCAGTGAGGGGAGGGGGCAGACGGGAGTGCTGGCTCAGCAAAGAGGGGAGGAGTTGGTGGGCAAATGCCAGCTCTGTGCCGCTGAGTGGGACCTCTCTGGGCTGTGTCTACCCGGTCTCTCAGCAGGGACCACCGGCTCATCACACACCCTGCAACGGCTTCCCTTCTTCCCCATCTCACTGCCCTACCCCCTCACCTTCCTTCCTGGGGTCACCTCCCACCTAAGCCCCTGACATCCACAGCCTCGCCTCAGGGTCTACTTTGAGGGAAGCCCATAGCGAAGGCCTTGAGCCCTAAGAGCAGAGTGTGGCGCATGACGAGACCTTGAAGCAGCTGTCCTCCGTTCCCCATCTGTAATAGGGCGGCAGGAATAAGCTGGCTTTGGAAATCAGGCTGTTACACCATATCCAGTGGGAAAACCCAGAAAAATGATGACGTCCTCATGGATGCAGATTATGGTTTTGTGAAAGTGGTTGATTCAATCTATGAACAAGTCTCTTTCCAGATTTCAGACATCACAATTTCTCTGCCAGTTGAGCCCTTTATTGGGATCAATAATCCATGTTCTTTATTCTTTGTTCGTGTTCTTTGTTCTACACTTTGAGACATGCTTGTCTATACTGTGGGGTAAGTATCAACCAGAAAATGTGCAGGAGGAGGATACAACTATGCCAGTTAAGATTAGATTCAGCTTGCAGTGATGAAAAAATCTAAATGCCAGTGGTTTAAACAAATATCCAGGCTTCTTTGTTGCTCGTGCTCTCCATTTTCAGTTCTTGGCATCTACCTCATGGTCCACAATGGCTGCTCGAGCACCAGCTATTATGTTTGCATTCCCATGAGCAGGAAGAGAGGAAAGACGAATCAGGCATACCTCCTCAAGAGGATATGCTCCTAAATGCCACATAATACATCAGTTTAAGTCCTTTTAGCCAGAACTTACTCAAATCTCTTAGCTGAAAGGGAGGCTGGGATCTGTAGTCCTTTTTGCAGTGGCCATGTTCCCAGCTACAAATAAAGGAGTCTGTTGTTAAGAAAATAGGGCAAATGGATCTGGGGGAATAATTACCAGACTCTGCCTGAGTCCACTGAATTTTAACTGCTATAATTATTGATAATAATAATAATCAAGCATTCAAAGTTGGGAAGCTAAAAGTTATTGATGAAGGGCAGGTTTTAGAATGAGTGGTTTTATAATAGAATTTGAAGTTTTCTGAATTTTAGGGCTATCTGTTAACCACGTTCAAATTCGTTTTGTGAATAGATGTTTGCAAAACAGTGCTGGGACACTTACGTCAAGAATTCCTTGTGCATTAGCACATTCAGTTCTCTGAGTACCCCTTAGAATCAGGGGTCATACCAGTCCCACTTTACAGATGTGAGGACAAGCTCACACACATCCAGCCATTTGCACAAGCAAAAGAATGAAAGCAAGTGAAATCTTGGCTCTCTTGGTGTTGTTGGTCAAACTACAGCCTTTCCTACTCGCCTGCTCTCCTCGACACCCATCCACAAGGTCATGGTCAAACCCAACCATGAGAACAGACCGGAGCATGGTCTAGGGCCCCCTGCTGGCAAGCACTGACCTTGCAGGTGCTGGGCAATTGGGAGGCCCAGGGAGTCCCAAGGTCTTGGCCATGGGTGGGGCAACAGAGACAATGGAGAGGGGTGGTCTAGGGAGATGTGGGAGAGCGGCTGTTGATCCACTGGCATGGACATGTTTCAGTGCTTTACAATGGTAAACTGAATACCGTGTTCTTTTAATCCTTTCTTGTGGGGGCAGACCTATTGAGGGTGGGAACTTTGGTGAGGCTATTCCAATTGAGATGTGAGCCAGCCCATTCAAGTGGGTCTTAATCTCTTAGTGGAGTCCTTGGTGAAGGGGATAAAGGACAGTTAACATCCAGAGAGCAGAGAGAAATGCCCAGAGACAGTTGGAGAGAGCCATTGAAACCAGAACCAGGAAAGAAGGACCAGCAGACATCACCATGTGACTTCCCATGTGACAGAGGAACCCCATATGCCAGCAGCCTTTCCTCAGAGAAGGTATTTTCCTCTCGATGCCTTCATTTGGGTATTTTCATTGCCTTAACCTAAGAAAACCCCATTGAAAAAGCCAACCCATTTCTGGTATATTGCTTTCTGGCAGCTTCAGCAAACCGAAACACCAGTCCTGTGTGCTCTGATCCTACCCAGTTTATACCACCCAGTTCACAGCGCTCCCGGAACAGGATTCCTTGGAGAATGGCTGATTCCAAGATGGGGCAGGGAAAGCCCTGGATGAGCCTGGAACACCTCATCATGACAGACATAAGGAAGGACTCAAAACAAATGGGCACGTGTCAAATAAAACTTGAAGGGGCTCCCAGTGGCCAGACCTGGGACAATTTGAGCAACAAAATAAATACTGGTAGTAACAGATGAAAGCTTATAGAATAAAATGAGAATTCACAAATCCATACTGCTATGAAAAATAAATAGGAGAGAAAGAAAAGCTCTTTCTTGCAGTAGAATTGCAATTAAAAACTTTAGGATAAATGATGGGATTAGAAACCAAAGCACCATTGGGAAGCCATGCTGGTAATACAAAATAGCTGGCATCATCAGAACTGTCAGGGTCATGAAATACTGAAAAAGACAAAGGAATATTCCAGATTAAAGGGGACTACAGAGACAGGACAACTGAATGTGCAGTGTGATTCTGGATTGCCTCCTGAGCCAGAAAATATATTTTTTCTTTTTGCTGTATAGAACATTAATGTGACAATTGGTGAAATTTGAAGAGGTCTATCAAGTAGGTAAGTACTGTATCAGCAATGAGTTCCGCATTTTGATAGCTATACTTTGGCTCCCAAAGAAAGCAACGCTGGTTTTCAGAAATGCACACTGTAGTACTTAGAGCTTACGGACAGTATGCCTGCCAAATGGGATAAAGCAAATATGGTTAAATATTAGTTAACATGGGGAACTGTGCTGGTTTGAATGTATCATCTCCCCCAAAACGCCATTATCTTTGAAGTAAT
Source organism: Bradypus variegatus (assembly GCA_004027775.1). Taxonomy (NCBI): domain Eukaryota; kingdom Metazoa; phylum Chordata; class Mammalia; order Pilosa; family Bradypodidae; genus Bradypus; species Bradypus variegatus. The sequence goes on along the minus strand of PVKY010000001.1, from coordinate 43,751 downwards.
CTTGTGTGGGCAGATGTATCAGTGTTGATTAGATTGCAATTCTTTGAGGGTTTCCATGGAGATGTGCCCCACCCAACTGCAGGTGATGACTCTGATTGGATAATTTCCATGGAGGTGTTACCCCACCCATTCAGGGTAGGTCTAAATTAAATCACTGGAACCATATAAATGAGCTGACAAACAGAAGGAACTCAGTGCAGCTGAGAGTGACATTTGGAAGAGGAGCTACAGCCAAGAGGGACACGTTGAAGAAAGCACAGGAGCTGCAGATGAGAGACAGTCTGAAGACGGGCCATAGAAAGCAGACTTTTGCTTCAGAGAAGCTGAGAGAGGACAAACGTCCCAAGAGCAACTAAGAGTGACATTTTTGAGGAGCTGCAGCCTAGAGAGGAATATCCTGGGAGAAAGCCTTTTTGAAACCAGAACTTGGGGCAGATGCCAGCCACGTGCCTTCCCAGCTAACAGAGGTTTTCCGGACACCACTGACCATCCTCCAGTGAAGGTACCCGATTGCTGATGTGTTACCTTGGACATTTTATGGCCTTAAGACTGTAACTGTGTAACCAAATAAACCCCCTTTATAAAAGCCAATCCATTTCTGGTGTTTTGCATTCCAGCAGCATTAGCAAACTAGAACAAGAAGTGAAAGGTATATGAGAATTCTTTGAACTCTTTCTGCAACTATTCTGAAACTTTAATATTCTTTCAAAATAAAACATCTTTAAAAAATAAATGAATCAGTGATTTTGTGTAAGATGCACACGGAAGCCAGGCTCATCCAGGAGATCCCCTCCCATCCGGCCTCCCTCTTCTGAGCTCCCCACCTGTGGGTGTCTTCTCTCTTGACCAGCTAGACTGACTCCTGGAGGGGGGTGGATCTGGGCTACCCAATTTGGTGATCGCCACGTGAGCTAATCCATGAGCATGAGCAAACCTTCATTGTACAACAAGACTCCGGTTGTCAGAGAGGCCGGGTGAGTTATCCTGACCCAGCAAAGTTGTGTCCGCAGCAAGAGTGAGGCAGTGGGAAGAGACGTGGGAACTGGGCAAGGGGACTGTGGACTTCACACCTGGCAGCCCCCGGGGGACGCCCTGCCTGCCTTTCCCAGCGGTATGGCTGGGTGAGTTCGTGAATGGCAAAGCTTCTCCATTTCTTTTTGGGTCAGACAGGCATGCTGATTCCTACCCACCAGGCAGTTGTAAGAGTGGTAAGATATATGTTACGAGAATTACTTAGCCTGTTGCTCAGAATCAGCTACTGGAGCTCACCTCACTTGAGCTAATGCAACTCAAGTAAAATAAAAAGCAAAAGGCTCCACTCTAAACAGAAATACAAAAGATGGTGAGCGGAGGAGCAGGAGCTCTTCAGAAACTTGTCTGGCTTCAACTGCCTTCCCCAAATGTCTTCACAATGTTAATCCAATTCCTTTCTCCAAACAACCACTCTGGGTCACTGACAACAGGAGTTCACGAAGTTGGTCTAATGATTCATAATGCAAGAATTGTCTGTGTAATGACTGTAGGGCCGGTTTAGATGGTGATGTTACCATAATTCTCTCAATAGCCATTGGCAAAATAGTCTTGGAAAAATTCCAAGCTTGGGGATATTGATTTACTCAACCAGTTACTGAAGCAGGGTTTACTGAAGCATACTGTGTTGACTGGACTGCTTTCCAGCTCCAAACTGAACTGTCAACCAAGGCCATGTCCAAAACCGCTGACAATCCCAGGTAATTGGATTTGGAGAGTGGCTGGTCTGCCTTGGCATCGGGAACAAAGTCCTTCAGGATTCCCTTGTCCTATGGAATCTGACCAGAGGATTCCCCAGCCACCAGATTCCTGGCCAATTGAGATGACCCTGGGTTGTTGACTTATAAAACCTCATCTCTACATTCCCCCACTGAAGGGGATACTGTAATGTCTGGGGGAAGGACAGATCGTGCAGCATTTGGCTTCCTTCCTAGCATGTGTTTTCTTTTTGGCTAGTTAGGAAGATGGAAATGAGCACAGGAAGTATTTATGCAGGACAATGTGTTGCAGAGACTAAGAAATGGGGGGATTTTGACAGGTAACAGCTACCCTCAAATACTATGGCCACCCTGTTCTAGGAGAAGAAGATGCATATGTCTCCAATCTCCAGGCCTACTGAGTGCCAGCTACATGCCTGGCACTTTTCAAATGCCGTTTCTTTTAATCCTCCCACCAACCCAACCGTTGAGCAGAGCAGACTCCACTCCGTTTAAATGAACTTGCGGGAGCCCCCCAGCCCGTGAATATCGGGGTCACATGGGATCCCAGGTCTCTCCAAAGACAAAGCTTCTTAGTGCGCTTCAACCTGCTCCCATCTTCTATACCTGCTTTTAGGAACTTTAGTATCGTGAAGAGGAACCTCGAAATGAGGACCACAACGTGGATTTAGTACCCCCTGGGAACTCACCACGACATGAGTCACTGGGGCTTTGTTTCCATGACTCAGCCGCGCCTGCAGCAAGGACCGCATCAGAGGAACCTGTATCTCCATGGGAATTTTTCCCTCCCATAGAGGTGACGTTCCAAAGCCTTTCACAAGCTCTGAATCAGCAACAAAAATTTTCCAGGCAGAGGACCCTAATTTCAAACCAAATTGGAAGATCCTTAAAGGACTGTGCGTGCTTTGCTTTCTTTACTTCAAGGAGGTTTGTCGGGACAAGAAGGTTTGCTGTCCAGTCCCTCATCAAACAAACATTTCTTGAGCACTTGCTTTGTTTAGGGACAAGGGACACAGGAATGAACTCAGCAAGCACAGCTTCTTATTGCGTGGAGCGTAAATCCTCAGTAGGAACTTATTGGGAGGCCCCTCAGCCAATCCATCCTGTGTGGGGAAAATTTGTGATGACACATTTAGCTTAAGTGTTTTTGGTTTTACAGACTTAGTGTTCACCTAGCAAAGCCCATGTTTGTTATCTAACCCTAATCATTTTTTATCCTATGATGTGCAGTCTTAATTTCTAAGCTAATTCCCACAGGAAATGAGGACCTGATTTACATGGCTTGGTTTGCAACTGTCTTTGCAAGTCAGTCAGCTTGGGTGGCAGCTACTTTTGGCGAACTATCCTATGGCCAGGGTATTTATTTGATAATAGATCAGGTATGGGGCTGCCACATACTGCAGAAGACTTGGCCTTTCTCCAGCTTTTGAATTGTCTAACCCAAACCAACCTTTTCTACCATTTGCCCATATTGGGTTCAATACAGGGCATATGAGACACAATTCTGGTCTTTGAGGGTATTGTGTGTGTGTGTGTGTGTGTGTGTGTGTGTGTGTGTGTGGTAGCTGGGGGCCTAGTGGAGCAGGATTTCCTCTTTAATATAGAGACATTTAAGGGAACATACTCCTTCCAATTCTTGGATATTGTGTGAAGATGTGATACCTGGAGATTCTGCAGCCATTTTGTGACCATGAGGATCCAAGCTGAGGTATGGTAGAAGGGAAAGGCAGGATGGAAAATCCAAGTTAACTAGACCTAGAATCATCCGATCTTGAGACCGGGCATGCAAGATCATTTTCCTTATTGTTTAGGTCATTTATATCGTGTCTTCTGTTATTGTAAGGGGAAGAGTGACTCTTCCCCATTCCTGATGTTTCCTTGCACCTAGAAGGAGCCCTGGTTGAGTAACACCCTGGCTTTCTCTCTGCCTTCCCTAACCTGCTTTACAGAGATTTGTGTTGGTGATTATTGAGCTATAGGTGTTCTTCAAGTTATGTTTCGATTCTTATTTGCTCTCATGGGTGAACAGTCCCTCGATGGGCCAAAGTAATGGAGGGATAGTGTGAAAGGGCAGCATTCAAATCCTGAGTCTTTGTGCAGAACACATCTAATGCAATGAAAACTTTATCCCTTCCTGTCATTTCCCTTTTAATGCAAGTTCTTCCCTGCTCAGATGCCCTGCTTAAAGGACGTTTGTAGCCCCCATTAGCACAGCTGACTGGCCACTGACTCAGGGATGGCTTGTCAGCCAGTCAGGTGCTCTCAGGAGCAGGAGACCCAGAAATGGTCCATAAATGGGGGGAGACCAAAAGGTCAATGCTGGAGATGGAGGTAGGACAAGACAGGGCACGTGGCAGCCAGTGTTACAATAGAAACAATTTTTAGACAGAAGACTAGAGGAAACCTGCAGAGGGAAGAAATAATAATAATTAAAAAGAATTTTTAAATACTAATTATAGTTGAGCTTCCTCATATGACCCAGATGGAGTAACTGGGACCAGATACACCCTCCCACCAGAAACAGACCCCCCCAAAAAACAAACAAGCCAAAATGTGCCCAAAAAATGTTTTTCAAAATTCTGTATATCAGGCAACAGAGGACAGTGATGCTGGGAGACAGGGAACAAGGTCAGCCCTATGACGGCCCAGTGTATGGCCTGGCGGCATTTCTGGGGTACAGCTCAGCTCAGCAGCCACCTTCAACTGAGGAGACAGGACCCAGGGTCTGGGGAGACCCCGGAGACCAGAGTTCTTGGGACAGAGCCTCTGAGGAGATCTGCAGAGGGCCCCCCCGCTGAGGGTCGGCCGAGTGTTGGTGGACATGCGAGTGGGGTACCCAAGGGTGCGGAGAGAACCACCCAGAAGGATCCCAGGCAACAGTGCCCGACCTTCACACGGGGCTGGGATTGATGCCTGTTTCCACCAGCTAGACCAGGAAATCCTCAAGAGGGGTTTTGGGGCACAGGGTGGGGTATGGAGAAGGGCGCTCCTCCACAGTGGGGAATAATTAGCCCCAGACCAGAGGGTCTTATCTAGAGACAGGTTTTCTCCTCCCCAGGGGACATCTGGCAATATCTGGAGGTATTTTGGGTTGTGGCCACTTGGGGTGGGGAAGAGGGTCCTCTACGGGCATCTTGTGGGTGGAAGTGGGGGCTGCTGCTGGAGTTCCCCAAGGTGCAGTGTGGAAGCCTGAGTTAATGCTCCGCGGCATAGACAAGTGCTGTATCTTAACCCACTTTCCCCTGGGTGGGAACCCAGTGTGAATAGAACCTCTTGAAGATGTTATTTTCAGTTAAGGCAGAGGCCAATTGAGTCTTAATCCACAAGACTGGAGAAGTTGGAGAAGGGAGAAGCCAGAAGTCAGCAGGAACCAAAAAGCCTGTGAAAGGAGAGGAAGTCATCATGTGACGGGAGGCAGAGATACAAGCCAAGGACCCCCAAGGATTGCTGGCAGCGAGCCCCAGAATGCCACAGACTCTGGCAGAAAGCAAGCCTTGCCGACATCTTGCTTTTGGATTTCTGTAAGCCTCAAAACCCTGAACCAACAAATTGCCATTGTTTAAGCCAACCCATTGTGTGATATTTGTCAGCAAACTGAGCCACGCAGGACAGTGTTTCAGGGTCATTTTTTGAGCAAAAGTGGCCACTGTGATAATTATTTGGGGCAGCAGGTGTAATCCAACCTGGCTGCCTTAGTTATGTTTTATAAAAACATTCTATGGCTACAGTTCTGGAGCCCTGGAGGGACAGGTGACATGGCAATCGAGCCCTTTGCAGCTGCTAGACTTCTTTTAGTCTAGTGGCTCAGTAACCAGGTTTTCCTCTGCTCTGCTGGCATCTCAGATCCTTGGCACCTTAAAAAGCTTCAAAGGGCAAAACAGTTTCCAGTTCCATGTCCAGACATCTGAATGGCGGTGACTGTTGGTTTATAAACCAATCAACAATCTTTGTAAAGTGTAAGAACAGCATGCTACCTTCTCCTCCCCACCGTCCATCATCAGATTGCCATTGTCCTTCAGGGTCTACACCATAGGAATGGATTAGAAGAACATGGCCTTTTCTTCAAACCACCACACCAAGTTAGCCTATAAAATTCAGCATAGCCCTCCCCTCTGCATGGGATCAGACACCCAGGGGAGTGAATCTCCCTGGCAACGTGGAATATGACTCCCAGGGAGGAATGTAGACCCTGCATCGTGGGATGGAGAACATCTTCTTGACCAAAAGGGGGATGTGAAAGGAAATGAGATAAGCTTCATTTCCTTATGCACTCTTATGCACAATATAGACAACCCTTTTTAGGTTCTAGTGAATTGGAATAGCTAGAAATAGCTGAAACTATCAAATTACAACCCAGAACCCATGAATATTGAAGAGACTGTATAAAAATGTAGCTTATGAGGGGTGACAATGGGATTGGGAAAGCCATATGGACCGCACTCCCCTTTGTCTAGTTTATGGATGGATGAATACAAAAGTGGGGGAAGGGAAACAAACAAACAAAGGCACCCAGTGTTCTTTTATACTTTATTGCTCTTTTTCACTTTAATTATTGAAGGTGTCAGGGATTGATTTTGGTGATGAGTGCGCAACTGTGTAATGGCACGGTGAACAACTGAATGCACGATTTGTTTTGTGTGACTGAGTGGTTTGTGAATATATCTCAATAAAATGAATATTAAAAAAGAGTTCTATGTATTCTAGGGGTCTATACCACAGAAAATCTCTGTGTGCATTTGAGCCATTCCCGTGGGTGTCCACTGTTCAGAAGTGGTTGTGCCTGTGCTCCTGATAGAAGCTGATTCCAATGTCTGTACCGAGGGAGAGATGTCGCCACGGCGCCATGATTGCGTTCTAGGACCAAACTTGATCGAGGCTCAAGTTTCCAACTTTGTCTCGTCTGGAGCTTTGTAGATGCTCAGGAAACATTTTCTAAGTTAGTGACACGGGCAAATTATGGATGCTCTTGGAGCCTAGTGGGTGGATGTTCTCCATTTGCCTCTGCAAATCTGCTCTCCACCCTCCGCCACCTGAAACTTGGGAGCAGAGAGGAGAGCCTGGGATGGGGCTGAGCTGCCTGTGCTCTCTCCTGCGGGGTCCACGTCCCCCAAACACGAGTCCTGGCTCTGGCTGAGCAGCACCCCCCATCCCAGCCCCAAGAACCCCTCTTTCCCCTCATTCTTTCACGCCCAGAGGTAGTAACAGCCTCTTGGCACCACCCCAAGTCCAGCCCTCTTCCTTAGAGTTTCTCCTATACCTTGTCAAACTCGCCTCACATCTCCGAGTTGGACCCCACCACAGTTTCCCCCCCAGGACCCTGGCTCCATGCTGCCCCTCACCTTTGCCAACTGGGCAATGATTCAAATTTAACTCACCTGACCCCGGGACCCTGTGTGGAGCAGGGATCACAGGCAAACTGAAACCTATATGAAGTTTGGCATCGTTTCAGGGTAACTGTGCTGTGTCGGGTGCCCTGTACACAGGGTGGTGGGGGCGGGGGCTTCATATGTTTACTATATTTAAAGTTGTAAAGAGAAGCCTCCAGCACAGCAGCACAGAAATCAACTGGGAGCTGGAAGACTGGGGGAAGCGTCTATTGTACTCTCTGACCTTGGGCAAATCCCTTGATCTCTGGTGTTTTAATTTCCTTTGAAAAATCAGAGGTGGTTTGGAGTCTTCACTCATAAAAATAAATGTAAAGACCTTTGCCAAAGAAAGTTCAATATCCATTCTTAAGGCTTTTTTTCAGAGGTTATTTTTGGGTGTCGGCAGCAGGACCCTATTTGATGAGGCGTTTCCTGAAGGTGTTTGTGGAGACCCACCCGAGCCAAGAGGGCTGAGTGGTGGGAGCCGGCCAGTGGCCTCCCCCGGCCGTGGGCTGGGTGGGAAGAGGGTCCCATGTGGACCCTATTTTTGTTCGGTTTTCCCTGAAATAGAACGGCGAGATGCTGTGCAGTTTTGCAGGCCAGTGGCTTTCCCTCCTTCACGCTCCCACCCTCTGGAGGAAGGACTTCCCTTGGCCTCTTATTTCCTTAGCAGGTTTCCTCAGACTCTTCCGTAAGGGAAAGCTGGCTTGGCAGGAAGACACCCACGGCTGAGCCCCCCATGGGACCCTCGGCTAACTGGCCGCAGGTCCATGTAAGTCCTTTCCCCTCCTCTTGAAGACTGTCTTGCAACCCTGGGTCAACCAAGGCTTGGGCAGCTCGTCTTTGGTTTAGCGCAGCGGAGACGTCCTTCCGCCCCTCCTCTCCACGCCGCTTCCTTGACGCATATTGGAATCAGACGGGAGAAGACACGTCCCAGTCCTCGCCTGCAAAGGCTAGAATGGGGGTGCCTGTTGCTCCATGAAGCAGTGCCCAGCTGGGGCGGCAGGCAGTAGGGGCTGAGCACTCACTGGTCTGTGTCCGAGTCTTGGTTCTGCCCCTTCTTAGCTATGAATTTGGGGCACAGGTGCCATCTGGGAGATGGCTGTACTTAGGATTGCCTCATAAAATACACGACACCCAGGTAAATTTGAATTTCAGATCCACAACAAATAATTTTTTAGTATTACATGGGGCATACTTATATAAAAATTTGTTATTTATCTGAAATTCAAATTTAACTGGTATCCTGGATTTTTGCTGGTTGAATCTGGCCGTCCAGACTCCAGCAGCTGGCACACAGCGGGCACTCAGTAGAAGAGCGTTTCCTGCACTGTCTTTATTCATTCAATAAATGTTCATTGAGACCCAATTTCTATGCGCCGGGCCCTGGGGTACAGCAGAGAACAAGACAGGCTGGTCCAGGCTCAGAGAGTTTAAATAAATTGTTCAAGGTCACACAGGTGGTTAGAGAAAAATTTGAAAAGACGCAGACTTGCCACACTGAAAATAATAAAGTAGTACAACGACTTTGGAAAACTGGCAGTATCTCTCAGCATTGAATGTACGCATGGTCTGTGACCCGGAGATTCCACCTCTAGGCCTGTATCCAACAAAAATGTGTACATATGTTCACCAAAAGACGTGCGCTAGAATACTGCAGGCACACTAGCTGTAACAGCCAACTACTGGGAAGTACTTTCAACAGTTGAAAGGGCAATTATGGGATATTTATTCAATGGAATGTTATACAAAAATGAGAGCGAACAAATCTTGCTACACACAATGTGCATGAATCTTGCCAACATAATGTCTAGCAAAAGAAGGCTGGCCCTGTATGATTCTATTTCTATAACGTATCCATAAACAGACGATATGAATCTGCTCAGGGCAGAGGGCTGGTGTCGGGCTGTGGCCGAGCCACAGCTGCTTTGCCCAGGCTCTTCTCTGAGTGATCTGGGTGGCATCGGCCAAAAGGGACACATGTCCCAGGTCTGGGAGGCGGAAGGGAAGCCACGACCACTGCCCTCTGAGGGTCCTTGTGGCTGACGGAGCGCGAGATGGAGGCCGAGTTGCTGACGGGGGCAACTTGCCGGCATTCTCGTCTCTGCTTCCCAGTGCCAGCCTCACCAACCACCAGCAGCTGCAGAAGCAACTGTCCTCCCAGCCTGGGTCCAACCCTCACCCCTCACGTCACGGGCTCTGCTTCCCGAGTGCACCCTGCCTGGTAAGTGACCCTTTAAAGTGGCCCTCCGTGGGAGGAGAAACCGCAAGGGCTCTGGGGGCTGGAACAGGCTGTGTTTGTTTCCAGGAAGGCTGCCGAGCTGCCTGCCTCTGGATTGTGCACTTTTCTGTATTTTTACTGTACTTCATTGCACAGGTCTTTTTAAAGACTGCTTTTAAGTTTTGCTCTCATGGTTACTCTCAGAGAGCAGCTTCTCTTGCAGGTCTGCCCGCTGCCCAGTTCCGATGCACGGCCAGGGAGCATGTTCCCACCCCGCGTGAGTCCCCAGGGCCCGGCCCCCAGCCCGGACAGTGACTGATAAAGACCCAGGGCTCAAATGACGGGTGCGGGGATGCGGGGACCCGCGGGTCAGCAGGAGGTTGGTGGGGACGACTTGCCCTGGGTCCCCAAGCTGCCTCTCCCGGGGCAGAAAGGGGAGCCCTGGGTGAGTCACCCGTTTCATTTTAATGGCCTCTTATCTCTGAGGGCACAGCCCAGAGGGACTGACCAGCCCTCGTAAACCTCAAGAGGACCGTTTTATGTGCTTTTCCCACCAGCTGGCGGGGGGACACACAGAGGTGAGCGGGTGTGGGCCTGGCTCTCCCAGGCCTGCCGCCAGGTCCCGTTGGGCTCAGCCAGAACTTCAGCTTCTTGGGTCTTGGCTTTCCCATTAAATTGCTTTCCTTTGTTCAAAAAGTGAAGGCACTACGTGTGCTCTTTCTGGCAGTGGGGTAACAGGGATGAACAGACAGACCCACTCCTGCCCTCCAGGAAGCTGATAGGAAAATAATTTTCCCTGCTTGTGATGAAGTTCAATGTCCATGTTCGCCTGCAGATATAACTTTTCCCTTGTTGAAACTAAAGGCCATCCAATCTGAGGGTTCTGCACCACCACTGAATTATATAGGAGAAAACGGAGGGCTCCTTCGGCAGGTGTCAGCGAGGTCAGGGAGTGTGGGGCCTGCGAGCCTCCAGCCCGAGCTCCTGGGGGTCTGAGGATGGCCACCGGCCCATACGGTCCTCTCCGTGAGTTAGGAGAAGACCCCTGTGCCCCGCGGGGAGAGGCAGCCCCTCGGCACTGGGAGCCGGCCTGCAGCGGGGGGCAGGCAGGGACACGGGATGGAGACCTCTGCCTGGGACACCAGGGGAGGGTAGTAACAGGGGCTGCTGCCTAGGCTGGGCCTTGTTCCCCCTTCTCCATGGACAGAAGATGTCCCCAGAACCATCGCAGAGCTGCAGCCACCCTCCTGGTCTCCCCAGACCTGCTCCTGCTGCCACAGGGGCTCAGGCCCTCCAGACACCCCCACCCCAGCCCCGTCTCCTCTCTCCCCTTCTCTTTCTCTTTCTCTGTCTCTCTCTGTCTCTCTCTGTCTGTCTCCATCTCCACATAAACCTCTAATCTGAAAGGAGCCAACCACCTAGTCTTTGCAAACCTTTTTTGTTGGAGGGTAAACTGTGACACGTTCCTCTGAAAACGGTTGTGTGAGAAGCCGAGCTTTGCAGGGCCCCTCCCCTCCTCTCTCCAGCCCTCATTCTCTCCCCCTCCTTCCCTTGCACATTTCTCTCCCCCCGTCTCTGCCTTCCCCGTGCTGCTCCCTCTTCCGTCTGCCCTCCCTGCTCCCTCCTCCCGTGGGCAGACCGGAACCGTGGCCTCCACTGCTGCTCCCAGAATTCAAGCCCTCAGGGTTAGTCTCCCCTAGACTCCAGCAGAGAGGCCTCCGCCGGCTGCAGCTGGGGCTGGCTGGCGTCTGCAAGAGAGCTCCTTGTGGGGAGCAGGGTCGAAAGCACGTGTGGCCTGGGGGTGCCTAAGCAAACCGTCTGGCCCCCTTGCCAGCCCAGTTCACAGCACCTGAAGTCTGTGCTGGCCTGAAACAGGGGTGGGCCCCGGCTGGGGCTGGCAGCCTGGGGGCTCACTGCCAGAGCCAAGAGGCACAGGTGTGGGGAGGGATGGGTAGCACCTGCCGGCGGATGTGAAGCCACATGTAGAAGGAATGCTTTGCTCTTTGTGCCTGTTCTTGGTGGCTCTTGGAGAGCAACCTCTTCCGCCATATTGGAGATTCCAAGTGGCTGCTATATTGCATCTCCCTTCCAGCCTGTTCTTCAGTGCTTTCTCTTGTAATTCTCCAAATAGTTAGAAACTCTGGAAGCATCCTGACATCTCAGGACTTTGGTGTGAGTGATAGTATGTTAGGAGAGAGCTCCTGGGAAGACAGGGTTGAAGAAAGAGTTGAAGAAAGAGGTAGTAAACATCAAATGTCACTCCCCCCTCCACACACACAACTTATATTGAAGCACAATTTCCCCGGAATCGTCACCTGGCTTTTCAGCCTGTTACGGGGAATGATAAGGCCACCCTGACATGCACTTGTGGGATCCCGCCATCACTTCATCCAACAAGCCTCTATTACACCCAAGAGGGGAGGTGTGTGGGCTCGGGGCGCTTATGGCCACTTTGAATCCCAGCTTTCCAGCTCCCTGCTGGGTGCTCCTGAACAAGTTAGTTCTCTCTGTGCCTCTGTTTTGCTCATCTGTGAGGTGGGGGTGATAAAAGTGCTCCCCACTGAATACTGCCTATTGTCATCTCAATTAAGGTGCAACTCGGCTGGATGTGTGAGAACAGGGAGAGCATTTCCCAGAGTCCCTGGGACATAGCTGGGGCTTAGTCCTTCCCGTTGCTTCTTCTGGAGAATGGAGCCACCGAGTCTGCGCCCCCCTCCCCCTCCTTTACCAGCCCCCCCCCCCCACAGGCTGCCTTATTTGGCCATTTGCTTATTTCACCCTGCCACCCCTGGGCACAAGGCTGGCCCTAACACAACCTAAGCCAGTCCAGAGAGGGGTTGGACACAAATCACCTGGCCCAGGAGGGGCGCCTGGCCACGCACGCCCTTCGGACTCCAGGCCCCACGATTCCTGACAGTTGCCTCTGACTTGCTGGCATCCAGCCCCCAAGGGAAGGTGGGCACGTTCACACCAGCCACCCTCTCCGCCATGCCCACAGGCAGCTCTTGGATCCACAGGGCTGGGAAGCTGCTGGCTGCTCAGTACTTAAAACCCTTCAGACTTCCTTCTTGAGTTTGCCCTACTGGGTTTTGGCTGGAAATTCATTCATTCATGCATGCATGCATGCATTCATTCAGTGACTGATGTACTCTATTACAGAGAACAGGGTGAAAAAATAAAGCCATTAACAACAAAACAAAAACAAAAACTGAAATGGTTCCTCCGGGGAATAGAACTAGGGATGGGGAGGAATAAGGCAGGATGCTGGTGTTTTCTATTAAAACATTTTTGCGGGATTATTTGACCTTTCCTTTCTTAACCAGGTGCACTTATTACATTAGGGAAAACAGAAATATAAATTGCTTTACTCCCCCCTCCCCCTGCTGAAACCCCTCCCGTGGGGCCTGGTGTTCATAAGCGCTACCCTCTCTTGCCTGTGGTCTCCGAGCCCAGCCTCCCTCTCCAGCCTCCGCCGCAGCCAGAGTGTCCACTCTGCCTCAGGGCCCTCACACATGCTGTTCCACCCTCGAGGGTGGCCGGCTCCTCACCCTCGGGTCTCAGGTGAAAACTCGTCAGAGATTCTCATTGCCGCAATACCCTCGGGTGGTTATTTGGCACATCCTGTCTTCCCCAGTAGGTTCTAAGTTCCTGGAGGGACAGGCCGAGTCCATCTGTACACCCATGCACACCGCCCCAGCACAGATCTGCTCCTGCTCATTCTCTGCTTTCGATGGACAGACGGACAAGTGATAGCGAAGTGACAACTCACTCAGCAGTGGCTCGCTCTCCCTCTCGGCTGCAAGCGCCAGCACCAGTGTCTTACCTGTTTGCTCAGATGTGTACAAAAATCAGTGCCCTGCTTATTAGGCTCCCCCAGTGAGGCCTCTGCATGGGGAGATGGGGGGACGGGGTCAGGAATGTGAGAGGAAGAGAAAGGACACCACGTGTAAAAGCAAGAAAGAGATCAAACAAGATAGCACCTGTTTTCTGGGGTAGGAAGCCAAGAAGGAAATATTCCTGGGACGAGCAGTGGTTGAGCCTCACACACTGGGCTTGCCCCTCGGGACGCAGGGACTGGGAGCACGTTTCGTCCTCACCGCCAGGGGGCGCAGGTGAGAGGCCACGGGTTGGGGCTACACTGCTAATTCTGAGTCGGTGCCATCCAAACACTCGGAAAGCTTATGTAAAATTATCCTTCAGTACAGATTCCTTAACTTGGTCCCAGAGAACTTGGTATGGAGTGAGGCCTGGGAACTTTGTTCTATTTTGAAAGTGTCTTCCTTGGTTGACGCTGGTCCAGCGGGGTCCTTGG
>PVKY010000001.1:0-30004 GCA_004027775.1 Bradypus variegatus | reverse complement strand
CAAGCCCAAGTGAGGGGATGGGGAGGGGGCTTAGTTGTTTCCCTTTTGATGAGAAGAGGCAACCCAGGAAGTTAAAGAAGGTGAAGAAGTTAGTGGAGAAGGCACCATCTTTCATGTCATTGGATCCCAAGGCCAACACCTTTGTTTTTTTATTTTTCACTTTCTCTATATTTATGTATTTTTGTTTCTTTGGTTCGACTCCGGTACTGAGGGCTGAGTCAGTCACAGAACTCAGCTGCTGGAGCATCGTTTTCATGCCTGGCCCAAGCGAGCCCCTTGCTCGTTTAATTTCTCAAACCCCCTTGTCTGGGCTTCCCACGCACATCCCCACTCCCGCTTGACCCAGCGCGCCTACAGTGTGTGCCCGTGTTGCTGTGTGTTCTTGTGAACCGTTTTGTGTATAAATAATTTCCATAAAGGTGTGGTGCTAAGCATTGCATCCTTTGTTCCTGGTCCTTCTCCAGCCTCAGCTTGAAAGTGGTGTTAGGTCCACATCCAATCCATTGTCCCTACCTGGTGCCCCCTGTTTGGTGTGGGCACCCCCACATGGTCCCAGCGATGGGCACCTGGCTTCTCAGCCCCATGAGCAGCACTGCGGTGGACAGCCCCCTGCACGCCCCACGGGGACCTGGGTGACAATTCCGGAACTGAGCGTGGCCCGGTTGGAGGGCACGTGACCACTACATTGGACTAAGTTCAGTTTGTCAGATTGAGCCCCCCTGCCCTGTATGCCTCAACTATAGGAGGGGAAAGAGTTAAACGAGTGCAGGTATCCCATGATGAAAATGCTGTCAGGCCCCAAATTGCAGAAAAGTGGCATCAAAGCTGGGTTCAGAGATGATATTGGCTGTTATCAAAGTGTGTGTAAGAAATAGCACCATTTTTTCCTCCTTGGTACCTTTGGTTTTCTGCAAAAGCTTCTAAAATCAAAGATGGAGATTCCCTCTCCATGAGCAAACATAGAAAATTAAGGGATACTCAAGATGAGATCAGAGATGCAGGTTCTCAGACCCCACCCCAGACCCATGGAGTCAGAAACTCTTGGGGGTGGGGACTGGCAAGCTGGGTTTTGAATGAGGTCTCCAGGGGATTCTCAGACAAGTTAAAGTTTGGGAACAAATGAAGATAAATCTAGCTGATTAGATGGAGAGATGGATAATAAATAGCTAGCTGATAGATTGATATGCATAGATTTGCTAAATGATGGGTGGATGGATGGATGGATGGACAGACAGATGGATAGATGGACAGATAGGCTGGCTCAGGTTGATTTTTGGCACAACCTAGGACATGGAAACGCAAGCTTGAAACTTCCTTCAGACAGGATTTAGTGCTGTGTTTATCAAACCATGAGAAGGGTAACCCCAGGACCTCCCAAGGAGGGGGCAGAGGGCACTCGGCGGCTGGGGCAACCACCCTTCAAACAGACCTCAACTTTCAGCTGTTTTACAAATGCACATCCTGGGAGCATTTCCACAGAAAGTAAGATCCCATAACTAGACAACGTAGAAGCTCTAGTCCGATCTCCCCGCATTTACAGATGTGGAGACTGAAGCTCAGAGAGGTGAAGTGCTTCCCCAAGGTCACACAGCTACACAGTGGCAGAGCCAGGCTTAGCTCATTTTCATCAGTGCTTCTACGCTGGGCCCCATGTGCATGAGAGAGGGTGCTGGGTGAGCTCATCTGGCCGTCGGGGCACATCTTTGGGTGGATGGGTGGGGGTTGCTGCTATTCTGAGCAGTCCCATTTTGCATATGAAGAAGGAGGTGAAGCTGCTCTCCCAAGGATGCACAGTGGGTGTGTTCTGTCCACCCCCCACACTTTTGCCACCTGCCCCACAAAGAAATCTAGAAAGCCAAGATCAGCATGCGGCTTCAGTGCCCTGGCCGAGTTCATTTTGACATTACAAGACAAAAAGCAAGAATGAGTTTCCAGGGGACTGTCCATTACCGCAGCGCCGTTCAAGCAGGGTTTACGATTTTCCTGGAGCCTCTCGGCCGGGGATGATGCCAGGGAAGGAGCCAGAAAAAGAAAACTCTTCGGTGACGTGAATGCAGCCAAGACACCAGCGCGTGACGGGCACTTTTCCTGCCCTGGGAAGGGATGGGTGGGGGCAACAGAGCCCTTGTCGATCCAAACAGAGAAAGAGAGAAAGGAAAAACAACTCTCGGCCTGCGTGTTCCGTTTCATGACACGAGGCCCTCGCGAGCTCGGCATGATGCCGACGTCCTTGGCTTTGTAACTATGCCCATGGTAATTAGCAGGCCGAGGACACCATTAAATCATTAGAGCTGAGATCACTCTGCAGGGCTTCAGACAGTCAGGCCATTAATTGCCTTATTTTATTTCCAGATAAAAGTTATTTTGGTGGAGCCAGGCTTGCCAGAGAAGAAGGTGATAAGATCAAATGTCGTCTTTAAGTGCCAGATATCCTATTAGAGGGGTCTGAGCAGACAGCGGCTCAGATGACAGCACAGCTTGCAGGGGCTGTGGGGATTTGTTTCAGGATGAAGGAAAGGACACCAGATGCCCTGAGGACTGACCCCTGGACTGGGCAACCAACTCACATCGCTTGGCCAGAGGCTGCCCAAGTTTGAGCCCAGAATGCACTGCGTCCCTGGATCCCCCTTAGCCCCAGGCCCACGGGGATTCCTGGAGAAGCAAGGCGGGCCTCTCTGGCTGTTTGAGGACTTTAGATAAAGCAGATTGTTTCTAGTGGCCCCGGCCACACAGATGACTTCCACACGAAAAAAAAAGAAAAGAAAAAAAAAAAAAGAAAGGAAAAGAAAAGAAAATCCTATGTCCTCTTCCAAGAAGAGGATTCACAGCTTCTGGAGCCAAAATTGAACTCGGTGACTGCTAAGGGTCTCTCTCTTGGCTGCAGCCCCAAACCTTCTTCCAAGCAAAAGGAAAGGGAAGGGAAAATGAGGGACTCTGTAGGGGGGTGAGCCTTTCCTTGGAAAAATAGCCTCTGGTTCTGGGGGGAAATGAGTCTCTAAGGGCCCAGCACTGCGATTAGAGGCGATGGAAAATTAAAGGACAAATCTTCTCCCTCCTTCTGCACTGTGCCCCTCATTTCCCATGCTCGTGTGACGCCAGCTGGAGTTGGGGGCCCTTGATTAAAAACACCTGCATCTAGAGCCTGTGCCCCACACCAGACAGACCCCGGCACGGTGGGCAGCATCCAGATCCTGGCCAGGGGCCCCGCCGGGCTCGGCCACAGCCAGGCCAGGCCCGGGCTCTGTCTGGCCCCCCCCCCAGGTGAAAGGAGATGAGGTTCCCGCCGGGTGCCACACGGCATTGCTCGGAAGATCAAGCGGGAAGCACAGCACCAGAAGCGTCTGGAGGATGATGTAGCTCTTGTGAAATGTAGGAGGTGGCTTGTAAGGAGACCCTGTATCCTGGATCTTAATGGCAAACACATGGGCTGCTCGGCCACAGCTTTGGGATCAGAGAGGCTGGACCAGATGCTCACCAAGCACGGAAGGGGCCGGAGTGCCAGGACGAGGCCATGTCAGGGAAAGGCCTACCTGGTGCACCAACTAGTAGTTGAGCTAAGATCACAGATTCGCTCTTTACTGAAAATAATTCTACAGGCACCTGGCTATAGATGAATAATGGAAGTTCAGTTTCTCTGTCTCTCTCCGTAAAGCATCTTCAGAAGCATTTATGGGGTGCCAATAATAAATACATAAATATATGAGAACCAAGCATTTGCCAACCAAATGCAAGGGTGTTTTGATGCAGCCTTTCACATCAGTGTCATGCCTATTATATATTTTCACCTTTTGCATTTTGTCCCTGTTTTATAAATGAGGACATGGCGGCTTCCAGGATGGCAGGACGAGTAAGCCGTGGAGCAGGGTCTGAGCCCAGGTTTGTCTGGCTCCTGTCCCCAGCAACTTTGAGTCAATTTTGGAAATTCTGGGAGGTGATTCTCAATTGCAGGGGGTTGTGGCACCTCTGGAAGGTTCGCTGACCTTGGGGAAGGAGTGGAGGCCGGTGGGCACAGGTGCAGCCCCAGCCTGTAGAGCCTCGGGGCACCACTTTGCTTTCCTCCGTGTCCCTTTTCCTCCTCTACTTGGAGCCCACCCAGCACAGCCACCCCATCCAGAGAGAGCCCTGGGATCTGCTCAGGAAGTGGTCCCGGCAGGTAGGGCCGCGCACACCTGCTCTGTCCTCCGACAGCCCTCGGGCCCACTGTCCTGGAGGTCTGATGTCTGCAGGGAGCTGCTCCTCACAGAGGCCCCCAGGCCCCATCAAATGGGCTCAGCCTCCTCAGAAGTTGTTTTCCTCTCACATAACCGGGGTGGCTGTGTGGGGTGGGTGGGGCACCCCAGGCTCCTTCCCAGTGACCCCGTACAAGTCCCTTTGTTACTTCATTTCCTCATCTGTTCCATGAGGGCTCAGCTGGATTGTTGGGCTTAGACATTCTTTTTCTTTTTTCTTTTTTACACTTTCTTCAAATGAAATGGTACACAGATAAGAGAGAAGTGTTCTTTTGAAGGTGGGGTGATGGCTTGAACTGTGTCCCCCACAAAGGCATGGTCAGGTCAACCCTAGTCGTGTGAAGGGGACCTGGGTTGGAAACCAGGTCCTTGAAGATATGGTGAGTTAGGATGAGGGTGAGCCCTGGCCCAACAGGACTGATGAGAAGGGGACATTTGGACACAGACACACAGACACACAGAGACAGACGGCTGTGGGATGATGGAGGGATGCAGCCACAAGCCAAGGGACAGCAAGGATGGCCAGCAAATGCCAGAACTAAGGTAGACACCTCTCCCACAGTTCTCGGAGGGAGCAGGGCCCTGGCCTCCAGAGCTGGGAGACGAGAAAGTTTTGTTCCCCCAACCGGTCTGTGGGACTTTGTCACTGCAGCCCCGGGAGCTGAGATGGGTAACGGAACTCTGCCGGCCAAGTCCTTCCTTCTTTCTGCCCCCCACAGGCACCCCGGTTGAATTTCTAGGGCCGCAGGGAGCACATTTTGGAAACAGCCAAATACACTCCAAGGCTGCCCTGTCAATATGGAAGTCCCCAGTCACAGTGGCTCTTTAAATTCCAATTAATTAAAATTAAATACATTTTAAAATTCAGTTCCTCCATGGCATTGGGCACATTTCAAATGCCCAACAGCCACGTGTGGCTAAAACCTACCCCACTGGACAGCACAGATCTGGAATGTTCTGCCAGCTCAGAAAGTTCTACTGGACACTGTTGCTCTTGGGGCGTCATCTGGCTCTGAGCAGCTCATGGCCCCGAACCTACGTGAGGGAGCGGGGAGACCCAGGGCCTGCCAGGCCCCAAGCTCATTCCTGCAGGAAACCACAAAATGGGAAATTGGGACAGAAGACGCTATGGGGCAGACACCCCTGTTTGCAGGTACCTGATTGAAGGCAGCAGGAAACAGAGAGGAAATGGAGAATTTTAAAACATAGAGGAACCAAGGGTTACAGCGATTAGGACAGCCAGTGTCACTGAGGCCTCCGAGGCTGGGTGTTTCGGGCATTGCCCGGTGATGACGGTCACTCAGCCCCGCTGGCTGAGGCTGGCTACCGGTGAGTTTGATATCGGAGCCCCCATTTCACAGATGAGAAGCTAAGGCTCCAAAGCCTCCAAAGGGTGGAGCAGCTTCCCTGGGACCCCTCAGCTGGGGAAGGGGCAGATGTGCTGCCCGCCCAGAACCAAGGGAGGGTGGAGGCCTGTGCAAAGGCCCACAGAGAGGGCAACGGGCGGCAGGGAGGGGGGAATAGCGCTTGGTGCTGGAAGGCCACTCCTCTCGGGGTACACCACGTAGAGAGGGGACAGCAGAGACCTTCTGTCGCAGTTCACAGGACACCCTCTAGCCACTGCCCTGGGCGAGGCCCTTGCTTGGGGGAGCTCATCACTCCTTACCCTGAACCCGGGAGCCAGGACCTGTGAGCCCATTTGAGGGGCTTGAACCCTAAGGGCCACAGAGGGTGGGCCTGGGTCCAGCGGCTGGGACGCTGCGAGCCGGCCCTGAGCCGGGCTGGTGGGCCTCTGCCTCCAGGAGCTGAGCCTCTCCACTCGTCCCCAGGGAAGTCCTGGGGAAAACGCCATCTCTTTGCCCAAATTCTCCAACTCGGACCCACCCCAGAATCCCGTTACGGCACACAGGGCTGAGGGGGCCGAGAAGCCGCACCCCTGACCTGTTCCCAGGTGAGCGACATTGGGGTCTGGCCTTATCCTGAGACTAAGGGCTAGCAGGTGAGTCCCCTTCCCTTCCGGCTGAGGCCTGCGCTGAAGAACACACGTTTACTTTCTGTAGTCGTTCTTTTTTTTTTTTTTTTTTACCCTAAAGATTTCAGAGATGGCCAGTCCTGGAATCCAGACAATTTCTGACATCTGTGTCTGCATTTTCACGGAACACCAGAGATTTGGGGTTGGGGGGGTGAGGCCAAGAGGACCCCCTTATCCTGCTCCCACTTTCCTCAGCCAACCAGGAAGCTCGGGATTTCATAGCCACCCCACATCCACCCCAGTCATCCCAGGAAATGTGGGGCTGCAGCCCCCGGGGGTCCCAGGGAGCTCTCCTTGAGGGAGTTCGACAGGTTCAAAATCCCGGACCTCTCTGGGGGCTGCTCTGCAGACGCTGTCCCGTCGGGAGGCTCCCAGGGAAACGCGGTCCTCACCTCCCCGCCCGAGCCACGGTGCTGCTGATGAGCGTTGTGTGGTTTGACCGTTCCCAGATTGTCTGCAGGTAGAAGTTTCTCCACAGATTTTCATTCATGACTGACTAGTAGAAGCCCGTCGAAATCCGTGCACGATCGCCCCCTCCACCCCACTCCGTGGCTGCTTTCATAACCCTCCTTCTCAGCATAAACAGAACTGATCACTTTATACCCTTTGTATATTGTTTCTTAATATGAATGAAGTGAAACAGCTAACCAGTAGTCATTCAAATTATTGCCTAACATAAACTGACAACGAGCGCTGAAGTGTTTAGCTTCAGAAACTGTGAAAATGGTCATAGCTGAGTAATTAACTCACATTTACTTAACCCCGACCGTCGCTCTGTTAGCGTTATTATTTTTAATCAAGGAAACGAGGTTCATTTCTGCTGCGTGAAGATTTGATCTGATTTGTGGCCATTTATTTTCGGCTGACCCTCCCCTCCCTGGTCAGCGTCCCCGGGACAAATATGAAATCAGCTCCGCAGGCGGCCAACACAAACACAGGCCCGGGGACCAGCAGCGCCCGCTGAGATGGGGAACGCTTTCGACAGAAACAGAGAATTTTTACCTTTGTGCCAACAATTCTGTGGGCAACATTTGTTTTCTATTTTCCTTTTTTTTAATTAAATCACTTTTATAAACTCCTCAAACATTTCAGTTTATTCAGTGACAATTAGTTTATGACATTTCTGAAGTGGATTTCGATTCTAGTGATAAAATTACAAGCCAAAATTACTACCATAATGGAAAATACTGGTTCGTGTTTGGCTTTCGGGACCACAACTGAAAGATGACTGCCTGGCGCCAGCAAGCAGGAGGAAATAGCAATCACAGCGTGCTCTGCTGTGCACCACGCGACATTCCAGTCTGTGCCATGAAGACAGGTCTCTCCGTGGGCTGGGAGCCCACCACTTCCTCTCACAGTGGCAGGAGGGGATCTGGCCTGACAGGTGGTGGGAGAAAAGGGTTTAGGTGGGAGATCCGCAGCCTCCTGCCCTTAAATGTGGCCTTTCTTTCTTAAACGCCAGAGCAGGCACTTTCCTGAATTCCAACCTGGCTGATTGCATCTCAGTTTCTTGGTGTTTAGCGGAGACCTTCCTGAGTTATTTCCTGATAGCAGCTGGGAGCCTTTTGAACAGTCTGCAGAGGGATTCTGGAACAATCTGAACTTGTAATGGCAGTCCCTGGGCAGGGCTGACTTTGAACTCGGGCAGGAAGTGCAGCACGCGGCTAGCTCACCCACTTCCACGTCCTTTTCCTTTGTGTGGTTGGGACGCCCACAGCACCCCAAGTCTGGCCATCCATGGGCCGGGAGAGAGTGGTGAGAGGAAGCTTCCCAGAGCATCTACCATCTCCTTGGCCCCAGGGATGCAGCCGTGCAAGACGGAGGCCACTTCTGTTCTAATGGAGAGACGGACAACATGGAGAAAGCAAACTAGCAGCACCTTCCAGGTGGTTCTGAGAGAGATGAGCGTGGTGATGTGGTGGCGAGCGAAGGCGTGGAGGCGGGAGGGGGTGCCAGGCAGGCCGGGCCGGGCTCTCTGAGAATGTGGCCACTGAGCGGGGACCCAAGAATGAGAAGGAGCAGCCACGTGATGAGGGGAGCTGCACCCCCAGCAAGTGCAAAGGCTCTGAGGTGGCCGGTACAGGAAGGGGGTCTGGGGATGCAGCACTCGGGGGACACCGACAACGCAGGGTGCTGAGGAAAAGGCAGTGGGCCTGGGGGGTTCTGACTCTCGGTGTGGTTGCAGGGCAGTCCCCTCCTCGTTCTTCTCCAGCCCCTCCGATGTCTCCGTCTCCTGGGGCTGCTCTGCCCAGGCCCACAGCCCCCGGCACTGTGTCCTCTTCTCTTCTCACAGCACAAACCCTCCTTGGAAAACCCCCATTCCCATCCCCTTCACACACTCCCAGCGGGGGGCACTGGACTCGTCCTGCGGGACCCAGGCAGCCTGTCGCCAGCTGTGGGAGAGCACACACTGGGGCCACAGCACAGCGCCAAGGACCCTGTGCCCACGCCGGTCACCACCCAGAGCCCCGGGGCAGAAGGCCGGGTGTCCTGGCGACCCCACCCAGGGGCTGACCTCACCCCTCCCCTCCCAGGCCTCGGTCCAGGCAGGAGACGTCTCTGAGCCCCTGGCCACCCAGCTGTAGGAGCTGGAGCATCCAGGAATTTTTGAAGAATGTGCTAGTATCAAATGCTCACCGGGCAAAACTCTAAACATCCAAATAAACAAAAAGAGGATTCTTGAAAGTCACTGTTCACATTTTGGTATGTGCCCTGCCAAACTCAGTTCTCAATCTCTCTAGACAGGTAGATGAGCAGATTGATAGATCCACACAGGTATTTACATACATGTACAGTAGATTCATCCTCTGCAGACTGTTTGCAACCTGCTTTCCGTACCTCGTTAATTTAATACTAATTTGGAGGCATCAGCCGTGTCATGAATTGCTTTTTTTTTTTAACTATAGCATGATTTGTATATTTTTGTTGATTTTTAAATTGCAAGGGCAATAATCCTACTACAATTCAAACAGAGCCGTGAGTAAAGCAGAAGGTGAATACCTCTGCTCCTTGTCAACCCCGCGCAGACTTACTGCTAGCGAAAACAGCCGCGTGTGTGTCCTGCCTTGCACGTTGTTTTCTATTTCTGTAGAAACCACCCAGCTACTACCTGTTCAAGCCGATCCACATACCTCTCGGGCAAGCGCTTGCGGGACCAGCTCCTGCGGGATCCTCTCTCCTGGCAGGGTTTGTGGGTCTCCCCAGCCTTTGACAGGCCCCGAGCAGCCACCACCGGGGTCCCACCCACAGCCCCCAGGAGTTCAACCCACACTGAGGCTGCCCTCTGGGGGTGCCCCTGTCGCTCCTCCCGAGGCTCCCTTCCCTGGGAGGGTGTTTGTCCACACATAAGCAGATGTGCTGGCGTGTCCCCTCGACCACGAAGTGGGGGCTCGGTAGACAGCAGCCCCGGCTCCCGCCCCTCAGTGAGCTCCGAGGCTGTTCCACGCTGTCTGCCTAGTGCCATGGGCCAGCAGGTGCTAACGTACTGGACACCACTCCTTTTATGGGGCGCCGTCTCTGTCCCCTTCCCCCTCTCCTACTGGTGATTGCTGAGGTCACCCACCAAACAAACTCTTTGCCCTCAAATCCACATATCAGGAGCTGCTCTGGGGTCCCCCAAACCGAGACACTCCACTGCTTAGCTGGTGACCGCCATGGTGTATTAGCTGCTCCCCATGGGTGGAAGTCTAGGCTGTGGCTACACCACTGGTTTGACTGGTTTCCCACTGGCTAGAACACAGCTTGGCAATCTCTGGCCTTCAGGCCAAAGCTGCCCCCACCCCCTGTTCTTGTAAATAAAGTTTTATTGGCACACAGCCACTCCCACTTGTTCGCCAATTGCCTGTGGCTTTGACATCCGGGCAGGGGCAGAGTTGAGGGGCTGCAGTAAAAGACCCAGTGGCCCCCAGAGCCTAAACTATTTACTGCGGTCTTTCACAAAGGAAGTGTGCCGACCCCTGGTCTGACAAACCAACCACCCTGCTGAAGGGGTCCTCCACGATGGTACTTCTCGCCCCTGTGGAAAGCCGCTGGAGGGTGTGCTTGTTTGTTTTGTTTGAGCGCGTTGAGCATCCTCACATTTAAATCTGTGTACATATGGATCTCTGTTTTCTTTGGATTAATGCTCCAGAAAGAGCTACTGGACCAAAAGCTAGATGTGTTTTAAGGGCCTGTTATGCTTGTGCTTGCATCAGTCTCCAGGAAGGCTGCACCACCTTGCCGTTCCCCCAGCAGGGACTGGGCGCCCTCACTTGAGGGACAGAGAGTCTTCATTCAAGGGAAGGGTCATTTCAACGACAAAGCAAGTCCAGGCCCCTCCAGACCCCCCAGAAACCACAAGGACAATGGCAGTGAGTTTTGGACGCCGGCTCTGAAACAGGGGCAGTGCCCTTTTAACCTTTAAGTCTGAATCCCACCACAATCCTCTGAGGTCATTAAACCCACTAAACAGATGAGGACGCAGACTCAGAAAGGTCCAGAACCTCTCGTGTGAGCAAGAACACACAGGTTGGAATCTAAGTTTGAGTTCTCACAGGAGCAGAAGGCAAGGCTTCAAGCACGAGTACTTTATTTGGGAGGTGCAGTCCCCCCCCAGGGGGGGAGGGTCAGCCAATGATGGGGTGTGCCCTTAATCCAATTGCCCCACCGGGTGTCAAGCGCATCATCCTGGGGTAAATGGGTGAACAGTGCCAACCCACTCCCCAGAGTCAGGTGCCCAGGGCCGAAGGAGCCGGATGTTTTTATGCAGCTCAAGAGCCTTATGCCAAGGGCTGCTCGTGGGGGTGGCGGGCAGCCTGCTGGGCTCCTGGGGGACAGCCCTCAAACACGACACACAGATCATGCTGGGTGGACGTCGGCCAGCACTGTGATGCACAGTGTGTTCTCCAGGGACCAGCAGTAGAAATACAGAGTCCCAGGCCCTCAGCCCTGCAGAATCAGAATCTGCATTTTAACTAGGTCCCCTGGCAATCGAGAAGCGTCAGGCTAGGGCACCCGCCAAAGCCACAGAAGGGAGGTGGGGAGCACCCCCCGCATCTGCCTCGCTCGGAGGGTGCTCAGACCAGGTCCACTCCACTCTGAGTCTTCTCCCTTGAAGATGTGGGAACCGGGAACTAACCTTCCAACTTGGCAGAGTCAGAATGGGGTCTATCAGACCAGGAAACACACGGACTTAAGGGGTTGCCAGTTATAGGGCAAAGAAGGGTGAGACCAAAGCAAGTGAAGTCCATCCTTCCCTTAAGCCACAGATGGGAACTTTGGGGGGCCCAGAAGTGGGTGGACCAAGGCAGACCCCGGGCTCAGGAGCATCCTGGGCAGGCGCCAGGGCGGGCTGTAGGGCCGCTGCTACTCCCCGGTCAGCGTCGGGGGGAGGTCAGCACCCTGCAAGAGGACTCCGATTCTCGTGCACCAGTGTTCATCGCTGCTCACTCACCATAGCCCCAAGGAGGGAGCAACCCAAGAAACCACCGACTGACGCATGAACGAGCCAAGTGTGAGCTTCCCATGCAGCAACGGAAAATCACGCAGCCACAGAAAGAGTGAAGTGCTGACACCTGCTGCCGCACAGATGAGCCTGGAAGACATCACGCTGAGTGAATGAAGCCAGACACAAAAGGACAAACACTGCATGATTCCACCATGAGGAAATGCCTAGGGTAAGTGAATTCGTAGAGACAGAAAGTAGATTGCAGGTTACCAGGGGCTGGGGGCGGAGGGAAGGAGCTAGTGCTTCATGGGTACAGGGTTTCTGTCTAGGGTGATAAAAAGGTTCCAAAATAGATGGTGGTGGTAATGGATGGTGATAATTCAAATTATCATTGAATTTACACTTAAAATGGCTAAAATGGGAAATTTTGTGTTATTTACGTAAACCTCCTAAAATTTAAAGCATTGCAAAAAGAAAAGATGCTTTGAGAAGCAGCCAGTCATTTATGCACTTTGCAAACCTTCCGTGAGTGCTCCAAGCCCCGTTCTTAAGGAGCCCACAGTCCCGAGGGAAACCAGCCCAGGAGTCAGAGAGCAAAGGGAGCCAAAGAGCAGGCCCACCTCTCTTCTCCCCCTGGCCGCTACCTGGAAGTGGCTCCATGGCTCATTCTCCTCAGATGATCAACAGGGACCCACGGAGCCACTGAAGTTTATATAGCAGGAGCAGCGCTTTGGAAAAGTGTCACTCTAGGCTGTAAGAGTTGGCGAGCAAGATGGTTGGGAGGGGAAAAGGGCAGGGCCCAGCAACATCCCATGATTTATGGGCAAAGTCTTCAAGCCCCGGCTCAAGAAAACAAGCAGAAGGGCTTTCCTTTAGCCACATCAATTGCTGGGTATCTCTGAGAGCCAAAGGCTTTCCATTGAAAGCTCGCTGCTCTTTAACTGCAAGGGGAAAACTGCCCATCAT
The DNA here is from genome assembly GCA_004027775.1 of Bradypus variegatus. Taxonomy (NCBI): domain Eukaryota; kingdom Metazoa; phylum Chordata; class Mammalia; order Pilosa; family Bradypodidae; genus Bradypus; species Bradypus variegatus. Next base: position 17,352 of record PVKY010000001.1, on the reverse strand, counting down.
CTTCATGTTACAGCAACAATGCAGTTTGCAAATGTTAATTACGAATCCACTGTGTGCTGGGTTCTGCCTTGCGGACGCTGGACAAGGGAGAGATGGCCTCTTCTTGGCCAGAGTTCACAGTCAGGAGGGGTCCCACAAGATGCCGGGGAATATGGGGCAGGCAACGAAGCTGAGAATGAGTGTGGGAAGCTGCGGGTGCCGCGAGCAGGGCACCCAGTCCATGCCAGGGGCCAGGAAGGCAGCAGTGAGCAGAGGAAAGCCCGAGAGCTGGGTGGGAGCACACACAGCTAAAGGAGAGGAGAAGGCCTCCCGCAGGAGGAACGCACGTGCAGAGAGGCACGGGGCATTGAAGACCACGAGGAATTCCTTGCGGGATGTAGGGGACAGAAAGGCTGAAGGGGTAACCGGGCTACAGGTATGTGTGTTCTGAGACCTCATTTTGTACACCCAGGGAGGAACAGCAGGAGACAAACCCCTGTGCTTAGCGGGACGGCCCCTGGAGGTGCTGGGGCAGTGCCCGGGGGCTCGGGGGCTGCTGGTTGATGCCCGGGAGGGGCTCTCTTGTTCCCCAGACCCCGTTGTCCAGTGCCGGGCACTCTGGGCTGAGCAATTAGGAAAACTTTTAAAGGCTTAGGCAGCAGCCCGGGCCCTAAGGCTTCCCTTGAGCCGCCCTCGTAAACAGATTGTAAAGGCGCGGCCGGCCCACAGCCCGCGCCGGGCCGAGCTGATGGAAGCCAGGCGCTGGTTTATACGCGCCAGTCCAAACAAACATACCTGCGGACCATCAAGCCAGAATGTCCTCCATACTTTCCTCCTGAGCAGAGAAGAACCTCTTTTATTTCTCTTTCACCAGAAGGATGTAATGCACTGCTTTTGCAGAAAAGAAAGGCAGTGTGCGAGATGCCCAGTAAGGAGACAGAGAGTGGTGGCAGGGAGGTGGGTGGGGTTATAGTTCCTTTGCAGACGGCCAATTCGAAACTGAGGAATTAAAGAGGCGTAAGGGCCCATTCTTTTTATTTTTATGTTTGAAAACAACATATAGCATGCGCGTGACGTGCCAGGCCCTGTTCTGGGAGCCTGACAAGTAGGTAACACAGGGGCTGTCCCCTCCCCACCGCAAGGACGAGGCGTGTCCACCCCAGCGGAGCCCGCTTCTCCCTGTCAGGGCTGCCGTGGGTGTACGCTCCCCTCTCTCCTCCCGTCACTTTCGAGCGCTCGAGCTTCGGGTCTGGATTTGCCTTCCTGGTGCTGGCTGGCTGGGAGTCTGATTCCTGCACTGCCTCCCCCCACCCATCAGTGACGCTGGCGGGAGCTTGGTTTCCTCCTGCTCTCCCTCCTCCACCTCCTCCTCCCTCTTCTTCAACAGCAATCCTGCAGTGCTCACGCATTTTACATCAGTTCAATTACCGATCCACGACCTTTGCCACATGATATTTGTGGCCTCTTCCACCACAGGGGCAGAATCTATTTCCCCTCCTCTTGACTTGGAGCTGCTGCTGCCTGTGCCTTGCTTTGGGCACTAGATTGAGGTGGGGGGACGACGTGTCGGCTCTGAGCCCAGGCCTTGTGCCTTGGCCATCGCTGCGAGAGGAGCTAGCCCAGGCTAGCCCATCGGCCCAGAGGAGGACAAGAGCCATGTGGGGCAGCCATCCCAGCCAAGCCGCGCCCGGGTCAGCCACCTCCAGCCAACCTCAGAGTGGTGAGTTGACCAGAGGCTTCCTGTCGCACGTGGCCAAGGTTTTGTGGTTGTTTGTTACAAAGCATTTTGTGGGACATAGATAACTGCTACGATGGCCATTGTAGAAAGGTGTGGATACAAAGTCATCTCTGGTTTCTCTACCTGGAGATAATCCCCGTGAACATTTTGTTCTTTTCTTCTGCTGTTTCGCACTGTGTGTCTGAATGTGATTTTCCAAGCAGAGATGATGCAGTGTGCACATCTTACATAACCAGGTTACCCCTTCAGTCTCACCTCCCTCCTTCGCACGTACCAATTCCTCGTACTCCTCGAGTGCACCGTGTTTCTTCTTCTAGAACACTTTTACCTCTTCTTTAGCTATGTCTGCTCCCGCCCAGCTCTCGGGTTTTCCTCTGCTTGGCTGGTGCCCTCCCGGCCCCCCAGTTTGGGTGGGGGCCCTCCTCGGCACCCCTCCCTTGCTCCCCTGTGACAATTAGGTGGCCTCCCCTCCGTGGACGGGCAGTGGCCTCCGCTCTCCAGTGAGGCTCAGGAAGGCGACTGAACATGAGGGGTGGAAAAGGAAAGAGGACGGGCCACGGTGTTAGGGTGCGGATGGGAAGCAGAGATGCTCTCAGGAGGAGATCCTGTGGGGTTGGGGTAAGACTGTGCGTAAGTGAACGTATCTATACGTGTGCACATATGGGATGTTTTTCAAAGCATTCTTATTAGGTAGGTCAGGGTCTCAAACTCAAATCTCTATAGGGGCTGGGAAAAGAACATAATCGGGTCAGAATATCTTCCCTTACTGGAACATGTATTAAACTGAGGGACATAACAAGAGTGGTTATGCATAATTGTGCATTCACAGAGTTTTTCAAGACTTGTGTGATAGAGAACAGGGTCCCAAAGGGAAATGTCGAGAGGCCGAGGATGGGAGATGGGGTGGGAGCCAGGGAAGGGCCCATCCTCTGCTCCAGGTGGGGAACGAAAGCTCAAGGTGGCTAGAGTGCCTGGTTTTTGTGTTGTTTTTTTTTTTCCAAAAGAAACGGGGTAACGAGACTTATATGTGAGATTTCTAAATTTTTGAATGTGAACACCTAGCTTTAAAACAATCACGGTGCTGAACAGACCAAGGAGGCCATCAGGTTTGCAGCCTCTGGAGAGGCAGCGTGGTTCTGCTTCTACCAACTTCGGAGCCAGAGGGTCTCGAGCGGGGAAGCCTGGCTCGGCCTCCTTAGGCACTTGTCATCCCTCAGGGCTTGGTTTCCTTATTGGAACACGGCGATGGTGCCACACAACTTGAGGGGCTGTCACAAGGAGTGAGTGGTGCTTAGTGATGTGGGGTGGTGTGTTCTGCAGTGCAGATCCCTTCTCTGCAGTTGTGTCATCTCCCCTTTAGGGAGAAGCCTCACCCCAATTTGCAGGGGCGAGCTCCAAAGAGAGAGCAGAGCAGAGCCCTCTAAGGCGTGGGGCTCGGGACAGGGCCCCCAGCTGCCGGGTCTCGGGGGACTACCTCTTGGGAAGGGAGACCGTTTAAGTAAAGCCCTTTCTCTGGGCAACGAATTCTTTTTCATTTAAAAATGTTAAAGAAATATAGCCTAATACGGAAAGGCACATCCATGCCAAACTCAATGAATTTTCGACAAACTGAACCCACTCGTGAAACCAGCACCCAGATCAAGAAACCTGCACCCAGGAGACCCCTTGCACCCCCAAAGACAAGCACTACTCCAACCTCTTACACCGCCACTCCGCTCTGCCCACCTTGTCATTTTGTCCATACTTCTCCCATGCTGTCCCAACGTGACATCCACGAGATGTCCCCGTATCGTCACGGGTGGTGGTGACGGCTCATTCTTGCTGCAGGACAGATTCCCGTTGTGTGGATATTTCCTGAAGTGTTTGTTCTGCTGCTGGTGATGTCTGGGTCACTTCTAATCGGGGGTATAATAAGCAGCATTGCTCTGAACATTCTAGTACCTGCCTTTGATGAACACATTTACCCACCTCTGTTGGGGATAAACCAGGGAGAGGAATTGCCAGAGCTCAGGGTCTGTTCCACTTAGCTTTAGTAGATGCTGCCACAGTTTTCTGAGGTGGTTGCACCAGCCCTGCTCCATCATCCCAGCAGGGCCGGAGCCTCCTGTTTCAGCCTTGTGTGTTTGTCCTGGTAGCAGCATCTCCAAGGTCAACCTCAGCACGGGCTGCCCGGGCCAGCCGCCTCCTGGCACTGACCCCCGCTCACTCCCGTCCTCCAGCATGAGCAGCTGCTGCCACGTGCTTTCGGGGGAAGGCTGCTTGGCTGCTGGCCTTTGTGACTCTTGTGCCTCTGGCCTGAAACCACAGGGCTCAGCTTCTTGGGGCTTCACATGTAGGGAGCCGAGCTGCAAAGGAAAGCCCAGGGCAAAGGAAGTGCAATTGTTTGGAGAAACAATTTGCTCTAGGAAGGAACATTTCCTTACGCAGATGCCTGAAACAGAGCAGCCTATGGAGCAGAAGGCGCTGGGGTAGGTGCCGCGATTCCTGGATGGCACCGAGTTGACAGCGCGGCTCCCAGGGACCCGCCCCTGCCCCTCGCCCTCCCTCCCATGAGAGAGAGCCCTGGCCGGAGGCTAATGGGTCTTTGATGCCTACTGCTCGCCCATCTCCCTTTGTGCCAATGAGAGGAGATCTGGAGCCAGCAGGCAGAGCGTCATCCGGGGCACATTTGTCTTGGAGAGTTACCTGTCTACATGGGGCAGGAGGCTCTGGGTGCCCTTTGCAGAACGGACTGAAATTTTCATTTGAAAATAAATCTGTTTGAGTAAAAGTCAAATGGATTTAAACAGAAATAGTAGTCCAGCTATCATGGGCTACAGCAAGAACCCCGGACGTGACCGTAGAACGCTGGGGTTTGGGACGTGTGGGTACAGCGCAGCGAGCACTGGACTAGGGGTCAGATGGCCGGGGGTTGTGGCTCCAGCGCTGGTGCTCATTGTGGGGAGACACCTCTCCTCCCCTCATGCCCCTAGCTGTCCACCCTTCCTTCCTGTTGCCTCTTCCTGACACCGTCACCCTACTTAGACTCCCTCAAGCCCAAGATGGGCCAGTTTCTGGGGTACTCAGGGAAACCTAGCCGTATTTATTTTTTTCAAGATGCCGTTTATTCTGGGGCAACCAAAAGGACTCGTGGCCTGGGCAGGGCTGCTCTGAGGATCCCATAAGGGTTTTAGAAGCGCCTCCAAGAGCAGGTGAAATCCAGAGACCCAGCCTGAGGGTGCACGGGCCCTGCTGGGAGGGAGGCTGCCGAGCATCACCGCCTGGCATGGGTGCAGGTGTTCCTGCAGCTGGGAGCGTTGCCCACACCCTCTCCTCGAAACCGCATCATAAATGTCATTTTACAGCATTTGACAGCTAAGGAAGCCGAGATATGGGGCATGCACTAGCAAACCAGGTCTGGCTGATGCGGGAAAAGCCCTCCTGACCATCCTCCTGAATTTTAATTTTCCCACCTGTGAAATAGTGACCCTCTTTTAACCCCAGGCCCAGGCTGGGGCCATGGGGTTTCTGCTGTTTAAAGGGTCAGGTGAGAGATGTGTGGGGTTGGTCAGTTCTCTCCCGGGGCTGCTTCTCCTGGGGGGGTGCGTGGTGCTGGGTGTGTTACCTGTGACAAGCAGCCCCCTCTCGGGGGAGCCCCATTTTCCCAGGACCTCCTCATCAGATTAAGTGCAAGGACCCCAACACTTTGCAAGAATAATCCGGGCTGGTATAGGTTAAAGGACGAGCCCTGTAGGAAACTGGGTCAGTTTCGATAAAGGAAAGAAGGGGCACTGGAGAAGAACATTCTGCCTTCTCACCAGTAATCCAAGACATACCGTAAAAGCATAAGGCAACATCTTCTCATGGATCGGGTTGGCAAAGACTTTTAAAAATGATAATGCCACGTGTTAGAGAGGGGTGTAAAAATGATTACATGCATTCTGGTGGCCATCTTCAGAGGAAATATTTTAAAATTTAAAACATGCCATAGCCTTTGATCCAGAAGTTTAATTTCTGGGAACTTACCCGAGGAAAGCATTGTAACAGTGCACAAGGATTTACCTACGAAGATGTTCATTGTGGCACTGTTTATAACGGCAAAGAAACCTTGGAAGTGACCAGAGCCTCCGGGAGACTGTCTCCTCCCTGTGGAGGGGGCTGGTGTGCTTTGCTATTTTTTCGAATCTAGCCCTCTCGCCAGTCTTTTGTGTCTTTACTTCTGGTGCCCGGCCCCTGCTCTCTCTTTGAAGGCTGCCCCCGAGCTGCCCTCGAGCTCCTGGAACCACTTCACTTGTAGGCACAGACGTCCGAACGCCCCTCAGAGTCTGCCTGACCTTCCTTCCTGCAAGTCACGCCAAGTCCAAGGAGCTCCTGACCCACTGGGGCTCCCCTGCAGGATCGGGCTGAAGCTGTGGCTGCGCCGAGATCCCACCTCCTCTCGGCCTCTCCTTTTCTGTCCCTGCCCCTCTCCCCGGGGTGGTCTTTCTCCATCAATTGCACCTGGATCCTCCTCTTGGGATCTGCTTCTGGGACCCTGACCAAATCCCTCCCTAAGCAAATGCCATTTGCTCACTTGTCTTCTTTCCTTGGTCACCAGACTTTCCCCTAAAGTGGTTGAAGTCTACAGAAAAGTGTCTAAAGCCTCTGGTCATGAGACAGAGGCACAGATTTAGGCGAGCACTAGGATTGAGACATGTGCCTGTGTATTCGGCTTTTTGGATTGTGGATTACTTGTTGTTATGTGTACTGTGGGTGTATACTTAAAAAAAGTATTCTAGCCGTCTGCTCATAAGCCTCTCTCCCACAGAATCTATGCATTAAATGTGTTATGACATCATTGTCGATGAATAGGACTTCAGGCTATGGATATACCATAACTCGTCTGAGAGCCCCTGATTGTTACGTATTTGGTGTAGTAATCTGATTAAGGACTAATTTTAATTCCAGGGGCTGAGCTAGAGGCAGGATTGTTTCCCCTAAATGGTAGGCCTTTACGTTGAGTACACAGAGCCATGCTTTAAGCCTCTTTCCTTCCTCCTGCTGAGATTAGTTGTAGAAGAGAGGGCACTTTCCATCAGCAACGTGGTGAGTTAAATGTCGTCATTTCTCACCTCTCCACGCAGGGTTTGAAGCCCCCCAATGACAGATGGGGACTTGGAATTGGCCGAACAGTTGGTGGGTCCCTAAAAAACAGGAACATTCTTTGCCCGATTATAGGAGGAATAGTATGTCTGAAAGCGAGTTCTGGGAATGTCCAGCTACCTTCAAAACAAGTTAAGACTAGTCCCAGCTAGTCTCATGTGATAGAAACTATTAGTTTTTCACCCAGTATTCATTCCCTTCTTATTCCATGTCAGCAGAATAAGATTTGTAAGGGGCATCTATAAAACTACATATTCCAGCCTTCCTTGCAGATAGATGTGATCATGTGACACAGTATGGGTCAGAGAGTTGCAAGCAGAGTTGCCTGTAGACTGAGATAGAATTGGTCCCTCTTTCCTTCACCTTCCCTGTTCTTTCTACTTGGAACATGGACGTGACACTGGAGATAGGGCAGTCACCTTGAGGCCATGATGCAACTATAAAGGGACGCCCATGAAAATTGACGGGGCTTTAGCTCTGCAGGCTTTGCATAGAACCAGGGCTGTCTGCTGCTCTCTCAGGACTTCTCAACTCCAGAGAAAAATGAAATGCAAAGTGTCAAGCCCTACTGTTTGGGGTTTCTGCTGGTAGCATTCAAATGCAATTTATGAATGAAATACTCCATCAAAAGGAGGCCCTCACAGTCACTCTCCTGGCTATACCCTGTTTCCAGGTATTGCTATACTCATGTCAACTCATTTCCAGAAATGAATTATGGTATATCAAAATCCCGAAACCCTACTCTTTGAAAATGATTTCCTTACACGTTTAATGCATGTAAAGATGTTCACAATAGGTTCAGTGGGGAGAAATGCTTATGAGCAGCCGGGTAGAATGCATTTTTTAGGGATATGCATGGCACACGTAAACAAAAAGACAAGGGAGTTGTATCAAAAGTTTCACAGGGATTTTCCTTAAATTGTGGGATTATAAAACAGGTCTACTTTACTCTGTCTCCACATTCTCTGCCTTCGTAAAAGTAAAACAATCACCATAAAAAAGAGTGCAGTTTGCACTCAGCTTGGTGGATCTAATTTCATTTGTAAGGGGGTCAGCTGGGTGCCTGGCAAACTTTATTTTCCACCATTATCCACATAGAGTTAGCTAAACATACTTTTAACAACAGTACTCTTAGAGATTTCATATGACCCCCCCCCGCTTTGTCTAGGAAAACCCCCTTTTACAGAAGGCTTGCGTTCTGATATACTCCACCAAAACGTGATTTGAGGCAGTTGCTCAGTTCTTCCTTCCCAATCCAACAGGCTCCTCTTAGCTGCCCCAAAAGAGAGCTCATTATTCCTAAGGCTCAAACCATCAGGGAAACATTTGGAGGACACCAGACATTTGCCTTCCATGGAAGAGATCCAGAAAGTCCTCAAAGATAACACCATCTCCTTAGGGGAGGAAAACTAACAGACAAGGAGAAATAGAAGAAGAATTGAGGGCAAAACTCATGAGGATCACAATAATCGGGTCTTTCCAGCAAGTTCCAGAACCATCTACAGATGATGACTTCGCATGTCAATAAATCAGTGAGTCTCCTTTAACAAGACTGGCAGCCCAGTGCCTATTTTTAAAAGTTTATGACCCTGGATTTGCGAGTCAAATCAGCAAGGCATTGCCAGGAGCTGTGCAAAGCAAAGCATTTTAAGTTTCCATCCCACTCCCAGAGTGGCAATCCATCACGATAAGAAGTGGCAGGGAGGGAAGCAGCCAAGCTCCCTGCGGCCTCCCGGCGTGGGGAAGCTGTTTAAGTGGCAGGCACCGCAAGCCCAATCCATTACCCAAAAAAGGGTGCTGCAGCCTGAGCTATTTCTGTGCCCTGCCACGGTTTGAGGAGAACCAGCCTTGTGGATTCCAGTACATTCAGCATCACCCCACTGGGTCCACACTTTCCTCCCAGCAGCAAGAGCCAAGCCAGTCCAGAGAAACACACAGCTCTAAGAACTGCCTTCCTGGGTCTCCTCGTCAGCAGGTGCCCGCACCTTCCCGGCAACAGCCCAGCTCACGAGCTCCCAAGCTCAGCCTTCCATCCACACCTGAGTGCATCAACAGCACCTCTGGGAACCCGTGGGACCCCTCCCCACCCTACCCCTGAGAGGTCCCTGGTGCTCCCTGGCCCGATGGGCATCGGTCCGTAGACAAGTTAAGAGTAGGGACTCTGAAGACAGGCTTGGGTTCAGCTCCTGGCTCCACCTTTTACGGCCATGCACTGTTGGACCCGTGCCCTGTGCTTCAGTTTCCACATATGTCAACTTGGACTAATTCAAGTACATGTGCCCAGGGCAGTTGAGGGAGTTACTGAACAGGGAGGACACACGCTGCGTAAATGCGGCCTTGCTCTTTACGTCTTCAAGATCCCCATTTGGGGTTCTGGATTCGTAACCTTTTGCCATCATATCCACTTCAGAGGTTCAGTGCTCCGTGAGGATCAAAGATGGAGTAACACTCCAGAGCAGACTTGGTTAACTACTTAAATCCACAGCACCCTTTAATCAAATGCATTTCCAGAAAACCCTGCATGACAGGCAGACAGCAGACAGGCTGTGACTGAAGCTGGTGGCTGAGGCAGGCAGAGGACTTAGTGACCAAGGCGGAGCCTGTCCCTGCCCTGGGAGCTGCTGTTTCCTGAAGCTCGGGCTGGCCTGCCTTTGGTCAACAGCCAGTAGAGATGAACTCGACCAGAGGCAGTCTCAATGGTTTTCATTCTACCATCAGGTAGCAATTACTTCCTAATTTCCCTGTCCCATCTTACCTCAAATAGCCCACCTTAGCTCACAAACCATCAAGCAGAGCAAAACAAACAAAAGAAGAAACTAGAAGGAGACAGGAAGATTTCACATCTTAAAAAAAAAAAGAAAATAAGAAAGCACATAAGCTAAAATAAAAATCACATAAGTTGTCTTTACCCCACATCAAATAACTTGAGCATATAAATAAAGTCAGGGAGTATTATTTTTAACATTTGGATTCATTTCCAGTGTTTTCCCCCCTAGGCCATTATGTAAAATACTTAATTTTTAAATCATAACACACGGAAGGCCTTGTAATCTATTTGTTCTATACAATATGTTGTAAACATTTCTTATACCTTTAAATAGTTTTTTGTAAGAACATGATTTCTCACAGTAAAAAGTTTTTCTTTGTGGGCAATTCCCACCCTTCATTTCTCCAATACCCTGTTACTAGAATTTAGGTAATTGTCATTTTTTTTTCAGAAGTATAAATCATGCTGTGATGAACATCCATATATATAAATATTTGTAGCATTTCTGAGCATTTCCTTTGAATCAATTTGTAGAAATATAATGACTGCTTCAGAAGGTATAGACTTCTAAGGCATCTGATACCTTTTGCTAAATTTCCCTTCAAAACAGTTGTCTCAATTTACAATCCTCCTAGCAGCATATATGATGAGATGACTTTTCTCAAAAATTTCAAATTGATTACTATAGTTTTCTTAACTCTTACTCAGTTTGGCAGGCAAGAGAGAAAGGGCATCTGTGTTTCTGTTTGTTTTCTTTGATTGTTACTGTAAAGGCCATTTTTATCTGTGAGTTGGCCATTTGAATTTCTTCTTTTGTGAGTTGCTTAATAATATCCTCTGCCTTTTGTCCGTTGGGGTAATTGCCTGTATTTTATTGATTTACAAGTGTTATTTACATATTAAGAATACTAGTTCTTAGTAGTCTTTCGTTGCAACTTTCTTAGTCCTCTAGAGGCCAATTAGAAATGACAGGCTACCTTTTATATACATTGCAAACATTTTCCCCAATGTGTTATTTACTTTCTAATTTCATAATAGACGTTTTGAAAATTTTTACACAATCAAGAATATTTCATTTTTTTCTCTATTTTTGAACTTTAGAAAGATAGGAAATGCAATTTTCCCCAACTGCCATGGAAAAACATTAGTAACTGCTGAGATGGGGCAAATCCAGCCATGAGAGAAACAAATGGGCAACATCTTAACCTTCTGTTCTAGAAAAAGAAAGTTCAACTTGGACTTTAGAATCCATCGGGATTGAGCTTTCACTGTGTTTTGTTTGCTACTGACGCTTGGTCCTGAGTCTGTGTTTTAAAAATTCCTTCTCAGAATGGGTTGACTCAGCTGCTGAAACTGTTATTCTAATATAATGAGAGATTTCCGCCCTTCTTTCGCCATAATTCAGGGCATCTTTTTAAGCATGGTCACATGGAGGATATCACAGCTCAGCTCCAGAGGCAGATAAAGGAAAGAAACATTTAGCTGCTGAAATATGTAAACTGCTTTCCCACAGTCATGCCCCGTGACGAAGCTTCCCAACACCCCAGAACATGGGGATTCCATACTCCAGTCTATGGCGGTCTTGCTTAACTAAGCCTTTTGCAAAATGAGAAGCCACCTTAACGCACGAGGGTCGTCACTACAACCTCACTTCCTGGCCTGGCCCCCAAGAGCTGAGCTTTGAGGCAAAGCCTCTGCAAGTCCACTCCCCTTCCTTGGTTCCTGAGACTGTGCCTCACCATCTGTAGAAATGCACACCCGTCAGCAGCCACAGGCTCCTCTGGGTCTGTGGAAAACAGGCTTGTATACCGTGAAACTCCTGGGACTTGGCTGAAATGCAGATTTCTGGGCCACACCCCTGATAGCTCCTCTCCAAGGGCCTGTGCAGAGCCAGGAATCTGCACTTTTTAACAATATTCCCAGGTGATTCACGACCTACATTTTAAGGACTCCTTTCTAGGCCACCCCCTTTATGTCACAGATGAGGAAAAGGCAGGCAGAAGTGGGGACCAAATCTGGTCTCGCTGCCTGTTTTCTAACACAACCCTCCCAGGCCTGCTGCCCCGCCTCGGTACAGAGCTCCTCTGGAATCCTCCACCCCTCATTTGTCATTTTGAGGACCTTTGTCACCAGAGCATTGGGTGGACAGAGACTCTGGTGGTGGAGAGGCACAGTCCGAGAGCAAATCCTCAGTCCAGGCGTCCATCAGAATCCCCGGGAGAGCGCGGTCACGTTCAGAATCCCCGTGTCCCAGGCCCAGACTCCGGGCGAGGGCTGGGGGCTCTGACAGCCTCGCCATGGGGTTCTTGTGTGGCATTGTGACCCTACCCCTTGCTTGATGAGGAGCTGACCCTGGGGCATTTCTCAGCCCCCACCTGCTGGCAGGGCCCTAACCACGTGGCGGGGAACCTCCCAGAATCGTCCGCGGGTGACTCAGATGAGCAAGAAATAACCCTGAGCGCTGGAGGGATGGTTGTCACAGCAGCTAGCAAGGATTAAAACGTTACCTGAATCCAGGGAAGAAGCACTGATCTAGAAACATTGTCAGCTCTCTGTGTCCCTGGAACCCCCAAATCCTCCTCCTGTTACCTAAGGATGATTCAGCAAGGGCCAAATGCAGAATATACAAAATATAAAAATACAAAACACAAAAATACAAAATACAAAAATACAAAACCTGGATGTTTTGCATTTTTAACGAAACAGAAGTCGAAGGCATTTCTCACCACCGTGTCTGCTGCCCCTTAAACAGGGATCCACTCCACCGAGGGCTCCTGGCCTGAATCACAGGAGGACCCGATGATTTTGATAATTTCCATTTGGCCTTGGTGGCCGGGAAGTTCAGAGTGAAGCTGTATGTTTCGGCACCTAACTCACTGCAGATCCCTGGAAATCCATCTGCCTGCTTCCAAGTGAGTTCTGATCAGTCTTTACTTTTGCATTCTTATGCCTTGTGTGTTTTAAGATTGTAAACCAGCTCAAATCCCTTTTTACATATGATGGCTAATCGATAACAAAGGCACATGCACACACTTTAGTGCAAACCCACTTCCAGTGCTGTGGCTCACTGGCCGTGGGGGAAGATCATTATTAAAAACTAAGTGACTAATTAATGGGACAAGTGGGTGCTAGTGCCCTGTGGACGGGACGGTGGGAGGAATAAGCAGGTGTGGGGCTTTTGAGTCAGGTGTGCTCATGAATAATTATAATACAAGGCCAAAATAATAATAGTACACATCATATAAATATATAACAAGCATGCTTCTGCAGCAAGGGGCATGGCTATTCTGGAGCAGAGGTGTCTGGGAAGGCTTCGCAGAGCCAGGGCCTCTCATCCCGGTTTCAAAGAATAAATAAGATTCTGACAGGTGGAGAGCGGGGATGTTTCAAGCAGAAAGAACAGCTGAGACAGAGAGCAAAGAGCAGGACTGGCATTTTAAGGGATCTTACTGCATTTTGTTATATATTCCCCCTTCCTCCCCATTGGGTTTTTCATCAGGATCGCCCAGTTTTTTTTAAATACTATGTAAAGTTATTTAAAATATTCACCATGTCCTGGAATTGCATTCTGATTTTTCCTAAGATGAAATAAAGATCAGCCCGTCTCAAAGGTTCCGACCTTGGGGGCTGGCCTGGCAGGCAGCCTGTTCCCCTTGGCAGGGCTGGGGCTTCTCCGGTGCCAGCAACAAGACATCAGATAATGCTGCTTTCAGATCTCGATTCTTAAGAAAATGCCTCCGGGGCTGCACTTTCTGTAACACAGTGGGGAAATCGGGGCAATTCCAAGAACTGCGTGCGTGGTCCTCGGGGGCGCAGAACCATTTGGTAATGACTGCTGATGAGCGTTCAAAGCCGCCGCTGCCCCCTCTCGCCCCCTTCGCCCCCCGAGGAAAACACAACAGCGCAGAACAAACCCGGCTAAGAAAATCCCCTCGGACGAAGCTGCTTATGGAGAAAACGGAAAGCTCCCAAGAATTCTTTCCCATCGAGGGCTCACATCGCACACGCAGGCCGGGGTGTGTGAATGGCCACTGGCTGGGGACTGCTTCCAGAAGCAGCATTTCTGAAGCTGGAGCTGCTGGGGCAGGATGGGGGGGCCGGTTTCACACCCTTGGGCCTCTCGGGGCTCCCTGGTAAGTCTCAATATGAACTAAGGCTGAGCTGTGCTGGAAAAGAAAATGGATGTTGGAGAACGGCCCAGTGCTGTAGCTGGCCCCCTGCCCCTCCCCATGGCATCCCCAGATGCACCTCATGACCCCCAACTCCTCTGAGCAGGTGGGGTGCCTGTTGGATGAATGAATAAATGAATGGCCAAAAGGGGAGCGGGTAATGGTAGGAGACCTTGCCCATGCCCGCCAGGACCCACCGGCCCTCTGTGCTGAAATCCCCGGCTGTTCTCCAGCCAGAGCTCACCTGTGTCCTAGAAGCAGAGGCCGGCAGTGCCCAGGAAGGTGTGCCTGGAGCAGCCCGCCACCCTGGGGCCCACTCTGGGGAGTGCCCACACCGCTCCCCAAGCTCCCTGGCCGAGCCCCAGCGGGATCCTGAGGGAGCCTGCTCAGCAGTGCACCCCGAATCAGCGTCTCCCTTCCCCTGTGGTGCATGCCCCTGGGTGCACCTCCCAAATGAAGGCCCCACCCAAAGTGGCCTCGTTTGGAAATAGGGCCCTTGCAGATGGAGTTGGTGAAGATGAGGTCACCCTGGGCCCTACATCTAAGCACTGGTGTCCTTAGAAGAAACAGGAGGACCGTGTGAGGGTGGACACAGAGGCTGGAGGGGTGCGGCACGAGCCAAGGGTGGCCTGGGGCCCCCAGACGCTGGGAGAGGAGGGCAGGGGCCCTCCGGCCTCCAGAGCTGCGAGGAAAGGAGCATCTACTGTTTTAAGCACCCAGCCCCCACCCCGTCCTTTGTTAGGACTGAGCCCCGTGCAAACCCCTTCCATCCGTCTGAACAGCCGGGGCGGTCTTCCCACCTGGGAAGGCCCCTGTGCCCACCTAAGGCTAGTCCTGCCTTGGCTATGCCTTCTGCCGTCACTCAGTTCATAATCACTACTCTGGCCAACATCACGGACGTCCTGAATGTGGTCCATTCCACCCCCGGCCATCCCCGGAGGTGAGAAGTGTTCTTTGCCCCGTCGTCTCTATTTTAGAACAGGAGTACTGAGGCCTGGAGAGGTTAAATGAGCTGCCCGAGGCCCTATAACTCATACATAGGGGAGACAGGGTTTGAATCCAGGCTCTCACGATGCTGAAATGCTCTGCATCTGTGTCTACCTGTGGAGCAGGCACACCTAGACAGGGCATGGGGAGAGTGGCTGGAGAAGGGGCAGGGAGGCCTTCCACAAGCCCCGCCCACCACCTCCTGCTGCTCTCCTCCTGTTCAGGTGTCAGGACGAGGGGCAGAGTGAGCCATGGAGCACCTTTGTAAACACACGAGCCTCAAATACCCTGGGTGAGGAATCATGGCGCCCATTTAACAGATGAGAAAGCTGAGGCTCGGGGAGGAAAAGTAGCTGGCCAGCTGAATATATTCTTTTTTGTTGTTGGTAATGGGGAAGGAGTGGCTGTGTGGGGTTGCAAGCAACAGAAACCAATTCCAGTTACCTAGAAGAAAAGGAATGTATTGGGGAAACACCGGGAACAGAGTTGGAAGCCTGGAGAACTGAGCTTTGGCAACGGTCAGGAACTGGGGCAGCCTTGGGCCAGGAAACTGCCCCAGCCATCACCACTGGAATGAACACATTCTAATCATCATGGGTCCTTTCTCGTCTCTGTTCATGATTCCATTTCTAGGGCGGAAAAGGCCCAACAGCTAAGGGTGAGTCACGGGCCCCTGACTCAGGCTTCGAGAGGGCAGGACCCTGTGGTTCAACAGGGCTTTACTTATTGGAAGAAACCATTCTCCTCAAAGGAAAAATCAGAGTGTTCTGACCAAAGGAAGGTGAGGTGGGTGCTACACAGCCTCAGAATTACCCACATGCACCACCTCATGGTCAGGTAGCAAGTTCATTCATTCATTTACTCATTCATTCATTCATTCAGCTCTTGTTGATTGAGCCTCTACTACATGCTGGACACTGTCTTTGGGCCGCAACTCACGTCACCTGACCCCTGCCTCCGTGGACTCCGCACAGCCATGGGGCCGGGCTTGGAGGTGCATGTGGGACCCTGTAGAGTCCCACCCCATGCAACCGTATGGGAGCTGCAGGGTACGTACATCACCCCTAAGACCCTCCATCACTGAGGCAAAGTGACCCTGTGACCCCAGCCCTCAATGCCCCTCTCCTCCCTCACGAACCATGACAAATCTGACGAATCTCACCAATTCCGCAAGCCAAACCCTATCAGGCTGAGGTCTGCCTTGAGGGGTCACTGATAGACTCAACAGCATCCTAATCTGACCTCTGTGACCTCCCCAGGGTCATGACCCCAGCATTACCTGGCCTGAGGAGAGGGGTCTTGAGGAGACGGATGAGCCCCCAGCAAGGGGCCCATAAATCATCCCAGGAAGAAGCTGAGCGTCTCTGGATGCTCCATGCCAACATGCAAGGAGCCAGACAGGACACTGACAGGAAATCGGGTCCTCTGGAAAGAGAAGGAAGATAATGAAGCAAGCTGATTGGGCTTCTCTGGGGTTTCTCATTAGCAAGGAATGTCAAGAGCACAGGCCAGCAGGCCGTGGAGCAGCCTGAGAATGCTGTGGGTTGGTCTGCAGGGGTTGGACCTTTCTGCAGCAGTGGGTCAGGGGGGCCGGGGGGCGGCGTCAGCCACACACGGACATGCTTGCACCAAACACGTCACAACGACTGCCTGGGTCTTGAGATGCTCAGTGACCCCAACCTGGGGAGGGGCTGATGGCAGAACATCCAGGTCACTGCTGAGCACTGATTGTTTCTGAAAGTTTGGAGTTCCTCATTCCTTCACAACCCGACTCCATGGCCCCACAAATGTCGGAGTGGCTCAGTTGGCCTCCATGGGGTGGGTGAATGGATGGAAAGAGGTGATCCCTTCAGACCAAGGAGTGTGCGGACTAGTGTAGTCTTTGAAGTCACACAGACCCGGGTTTCGGTGCTGGCTCCACCTCTGGCTAACTGTGTGATGTTCATCGCCCCCATAGCCAGTGCACTGATCACTGGCCCGGACCCCAGCCCTGCTGAATTGCCTCTGGCCACCAGCTGGGAGGCAGCAGGGTGCAGCAGGCAAGAGCTGGGCTTTGGAGAAAGAGAGTCTGAGTCCCTGCTGCTTGGCCTGGAGCATGTACTTGTACTTCTCCAGCTTTCATTTCCTCATTGTGCAAGGTTTATGATGATCAAAAGAACAGTGACTCCCAGGACCGTGGTGAGAGGGAGGTAGGCAAAGAGCGTGATATGCATGGAACCAAGCCTAAAATAACCATGGAGAAGTCTCCATTACCCTCATCACCATCGATGCTACCACCATCATCGCCATCATCACCATCGTCATCACCACTGTCACCATCATCACCATCATCACCATCACCACCATCACCATCATCACCTCCATTATCACCATCACCATCATAATCACCATTGTCATCACTGCCACCATCATTTCTACCATCATCACCATCATTGTCACCATCATTGCCATCATTGCTATTGTCATCACCAGCATCACCTCCATAAACATCATCACCATAACCACCATCACCATCATCACCACCATAACCACCATCACCATCATCACCACCATCACCATCATCACCACCATCACCACCATCACCACCATCA